>VXAY01005390.1:120249-132051 GCA_013399855.1 Oxyruncus cristatus | reverse complement strand
AATTTTTCTACAGTTTGTTGCATGCAGCTTCTAGGTGATTTAGTTTTGGCTTCAAGCCATCCCTGCCCTCCCCGAGCCAGGCCAGGCCAGGCCCTGGGAAGGCCACACTCCCGGGCCCAGCCAGGCCGGGGCATGCCGCCACATTAACTCCTTAATTTCTTCTGCACAACACATTTCTTTTCCAGTTTGTTAAATTCGTAGAGATTTCACAAAAGTCTTTGATTGGCTACTTGGCCAGAATTTCACCTGGAGTTAACCATTTTCTACCCCAATACTGGGGTGATGGGCTAAACCATGACAAACATTTTATTTTTTAAGTAGAAATGTAGTTGTAAGCTGAATTCACTAAAAATATTGGGTTTTAATGGCTTCAGTACTCAATCTGGTAAAAATAACCAAAATACTTTCTCTGTTCTGCTAGCTGGATGCATAATAGAACAGTTAAAGTTGCTCAGGAGAAATTTTGCATAGACATAAATGAATTACACAGTAAAAAATAATTCCACAGTCTATTTTATAGTTGAAAAGTCGTACCCTCTGTGACAGTTCAAATGAGATAATACAGTCATCTCTCTTTCTGGCCAAGTTATTCAGATTATGAGTGCAATAGGTGATATCCAAAGAGTTTTAAGTTTCAGTTTTGTTCAGATGAGAACTCTGAATATAAAAAGCAGCAATCAGTATTGCAAGCATAGTCTTGTAAATATATTTTGTTTCACTGGCAGATTATGAATAACTCAAAAGCATATATCATTACTGTAATTTCAATGCCTAAGTTTTCAGCATATGAAGCATCAAAAAAAGGCAGATAATATTACAATGAGAAAATTGAAAACAATAAAAACTTACAAATGCATTTCAGAGATAAAATTTGTATTTCAGTAAAATTAGCTATTTTATCAGGGATACTTGAAATTAATCACCACTTGACATCCATAAGATATGACTGTTTCCGAAGGATAGGATATACTACAATGAAAAGGGATGAAGTTGAATCCCATGACAAAAATCTGTAAACAGTTCTATACAAAAGTTCAAAATAAGGATCGTAATGGGCCCTTCTGAACTCAGAAATTGTGAAACTACTATTGCATTAAATGAAATTTCAATAGGTCTCCTTTTACTTTTCTATTCCTTATGAAAATGAATTTAATATAATTAAACTATGTAAAATACTTATTTAAATATTTATTCACTTTGTATTAGCAAATTGAAACTTTTTTTTGAGCAAACACTAAAAGTGTTGCCTCTCTCTGAGAACTCATTTACTTAAGAAAACTACATCCTATCTTTTCAAATAATTTCTATTGAACAAAAAAATAAAGTAAGAATGGGAACCTAGTAAATATCTGAAGTATACGAACTAATACAGTCTGTACTCATGGTCCTCCAAAGCAATAAAGTAGAATTCTAAGTAATTTTAACGTCATAAGAATTTTGTCTTCACCAGTCTACTAAACATAGTGTTAAGTACAAATCCATTAACCTCCATTTCCCATTCAACACTTTCAGAAATGTGCATTATTGTGCATGTGTGTGTGGGCGTCCTGGTTCCGGCTCAGATCAGCTGGATGGGATGGGGCCAAGACATTATGTTGTTCGATACCACCTCACATCATTGCCAGAGGTGGGGAAAAGGGACTCTCTCCCCTCTAAGAAGAAAGGCGTTCCTTCTAGAGGAAGAAAGCATGGCAGGAGAAATGGTCAGTATTGTTGTGGACTTTCTGCATAAATTGTTTATTTTTCTTATAGCTTCTGAAGGCCAGTTCTGCCATAAAACAAGGGAACTGCCCAGAAAATTCAGTTTTTAGGAGTAAAATGGCAAGATGGATGTTGCCAGATTCTAATGGGCATGGTCAGCAAAACAGCAGCTATGTCGCCACCAATCACCAAGAAGGAAACATAGCCGTGGGTTTTTGGAGGATGTATATTCCAGATTACAGTCAGATTGTGAGCCCTCCCTATCATGTGACACAGAAGAAGAACAATTTCAAGTGGGGTCCTGAACAACAACAAGTTTTCAACAAATTAAACAAGAAATTGCTCATGCAGTAGCCTTTAGTCTTGTCAGGACAGGAAAGATGTGAAAAATGCGCTCTGCACCATAGCTGGGGAGAATGGTCTTTACAGGTGTCTCTGGAAAAAGTATCCAGGAGAGAAATGAGGATGACCCCAGAGGTTCTGGAGTCAGGGATACAATGGATCCAAGGCCTGCTACACCCCTNAGTGGGGTCCTGAACAACAACAAGTTTTCAACAAATTAAACAAGAAATTGCTCATGCAGTAGCCTTTAGTCTTGTCAGGACAGGAAAGATGTGAAAAATGTGCTCTGCACCATAGCTGGGGAGAATGGTCTTTACAGGTGTCTCTGGAAAAAGTATCCAGGAGAGAAATGAGGATGACCCCAGAGGTTCTGGAGTCAGGGATACAATGGATCCAAGGCCTGCTACACCCCTACTGAAAAAGAGATACTGGCAGCTTATGAAGGCGTTCAAGCTGCTTCAGAAGTGACTGGCACTGAAGTACAGCTCCTCCTGGCACCCTGACTGCCAGTGCTGGGCTGGATGTTCAAAGGGAAAGTCCCTTCCATATATCATGTCACTGATGCCATGTGGAGTAAGTGATTCATGCTGATCGCACATCAAGCTTGGACAGGAAACCCCAGTCACCCTGGGTTCTCGGAAGGCATCACTAACTGGCCTAAAGGCAAAAATTTTGGACTATCATTATCATCAGAGGAGGAGAAGTTGACACATGTTGAGGAGGCCCCACCATATAATCAGCTACCAGAATATGAAAAGCAATATGCTTTCTTCACTGATGGTTCCTGCCATATTGTAGAGATACATCAAAAATGGAAAGCTGCTGTATGGAGTCCTACGTAGTGAATTGCAGCAGCTGTTGGGGGACATGGTGGATCAAGTCAGGTTGCAGACCTGAAAGCCATCCAGCTGGCTTTAGATATTGCTGAACAATAGAAAGGTCCAGCATCTACCTCTACGCTGACTTGTGGATGGTAGCAAATGCTCTGTGGAATTGGCTAAAACAATGGAAAAAGGCCAATTAGCAGCACAGAGGTAAACCCATCTGGGCTGCTGAGCTGTGGCAAAACATTGCTGGCTGGGTAGAGAAATTGGCTGTAAAATTACATCATGTAGGAGCGTAAGTACTCTTAAGTCAGGCTACTGAAGAACATCGTAACAATGGACAGGTGGATTTAGCTGCCAAGATTACAGTGCCTCAGGTGGATCTGGACTGGCAACAGTGAATTATTTCACTGTTGGTGAGCCCATGAAGCCTCAGGTAATCAGGGAAGAGATGCAACATACAGATGGGCTCATGACTGAGTGGTGGACTTAACCATGGACACTACCTTCCAGGTTATTCATAACTGTGAAACACGTACTGCAATAAAGTAAACCAAGTGGGTAATGCCTCTGTGGTATGGGGGGTGATGGTCAAAATATAAACATGGGGAGTCCTGGCAGATTGATTACATCACACTCCTGCAAACCTGCCAAGACAAGAGTTACCTGGTGACAGTGGTGGAAACAACCATTGAATGGCTGGAGACATCACTACCCAGAACACCATCTTGGGTCTTGAGAAGGCCTGTGGATGAAGACTATAAAAAAATATTAAGGAAAACGTAATGACTGGAGAAAGAATTTAGTATAATTTGGGTAGACTAGCTTAGCTCACTGTGAGAGACAGTATCATGACTGGGATCTGAAAATGATTGTACAGAGTCAGGAATGAATCTGAAATTATTTCAGAGGATTAATAAACTTAGAATTACTCTCCATAAATCAATAAGCAAAAAAAGATTGATACTGATGCTTGTGTAACATAAAAAAAATGTGTTACAGTCTTTATATGAAAGAGAATTGAAAAATGTGTCTGAAATTAGGACTGAATCAGAGATCTATGATCTTAACAGTGGAATGCTTTCCCTTTACACAAACTCTTTACAAAACCAGAAGGGTTAAAAATAGCAGTTGATGCAAGTCAGTGTAAAGCCTACTGTTTGCTAAATGAATGATACAAAAACTGTAATGATCAGATCATTTTGTGAATATTTTAAAGAATTTGGACAACGAGAGTGCCAGTGATATACGTAATTCAGGCAAGCTTTTTGTAGAAACAGCAGTAAATGCTAAACAACACTGAGTGTTAGCATAACTAAAATAAAAAAAAATGCTGCTTTTCTAAATTTTCAGTGATTTTCTAATTTTCAGTGCATTAGCTAAAGTGTTTAAAGAATGAATGCTGGGTGCTGAAAAGAAAGACACATGAAAAAAGATAAACAGAAAAAAATCTCACACTTTACGCACTTATTACAGGCATAGAATGTGTCAGTTTCCTTAGGAAAAAAGAAACATAGTACAGACACAGAGCTTTCAGGAGTAATAATGGAAATACATTTTTCATGAGTTAAAAAAATGTTTACCAATTGGCTCTATCATAAAGGAAAGGGAGAAAAACTGAAGTAGTAGAGAGTGTGAAAAAAAGGAGCATAGCAAAAGCTGAAAGTCCCCAGCTGCACATCCGTAGGTAACTGTTCTCTCTCAAAGTAGATGCTAAAGCAGGAACTTGCTAAAGTAAATGAAACTGCAATACTCAAGGCAGGAAGGAAGATACTGTGAATTAAGATAGAGTCTCTTGTTCCTTCCAGCAGGCAAGAGAAAATAGAAAGGGAACACCCTTTCCCCAAATTAAATAAGTAAATCACAAAATATCACTCTTCCATAGGGAGAGACATCTAAAAATTTTTGCTCTTTTTGGATAAGTAGGAATCTGAAGATGTATTAGAAGATTAGGTCCATATTGTGAATAGTCTTTAAAGAAATCTTAATCACAACAACAGAGCTACGGGTAATGGCCTTGCCTTTCCTATACTAAACTTCTAGAATCAGTGCTGGCTTCAAGCCATTTTAATTACATCAGTATAGAATTATGTCTGAGTGACTGAATGTTCATTGTTTTCACTAAACATTTTACAACCAGCTAATTTAGTGGGCATAAATCTAAGCAGTTTCGGGGAATTACAGGGTTTGATATATAACCATTATCATCTGGCATATTAGTGGAAAGTAGTTCAAAATGCTTAAAAACTGTTGTTACCTGACATTGCTAAAGGAAGAGAAGCACTTTTAAGCTATCCAGTTTGAATTGATTTTTCCTTTATTATGAAGAGACATTTAATATGTACTACTGATCACATAAATGCAAAATGAAAGGGTAATCTTGATTCTGAACGGTCACTAAACAATTCAGCAAGGAAACTGGTGGGACAGAATAAGCCTTGCCAGGCATATGACGTAGATAGATTTCACAGTGTCTTTTTTTTTTGTACAGGCATGTATATATAGATTGATTGTTTCAGATCCTAAATGTTTTGGTGGTCTGAGAGAAGTCAGTTGTCTAAAGACTTATTATCTTTCTTCCATTAAAATCCTCACAGGCTGATTGAAGTTTTGCCCTGGAGTATCGCCATATGAAGCTCGTGGTCACGTCAAAGCACATGTCATTTGTGATTACATTATATGATGTAGGAATGTACTATAAGCTTGCATTACTTAAACAATATTATGTGTAGCTCCTAATAAATTCAAGAATATATTTTTATCCAGTAAAACACAGAACTATAAGGAATGGAGAAATATTTCTTTCTTAGTGAGTAGCAGAAAAATGACAATATGTTTGTTGGTGAAAGAAAAATAATGCCAATGTTTATGTTTGTTAGTGCTTTCCATCCATTAGACATTGCTATTCCTCTTGGAAGGAATAGAAAAAGTATACATACTAATTGTCCATATTTCAAGGACTGATAAATGGAAAGACATGAAGACCATAAACAACAGGTTGTCAGAGACTGGAAATATATTCTAAAACCTTCACTCATTCAAAGTCTTCACTCATGTTTTCATATGCTTTCTTCATCATCTTTAAATACGGGTCAACAAAGTACTTTAGTATAACTATTCCAGTACTTTTTTACCTTTTCTCTGAAGCACACTTGCAAAAATGGGATAGAAGTCACAGAACTACTACATATAATTTAGGTTAGATGTTCGTATAAACAGTCCTCCAAAGTTCTCTTATGTTTTCTAAATCAATAACTGGGAGGAAAAAAACCCGCAACAACAACAAAAGATGTAACTTGTCAAAGGTCACTGTCAAAGCTAGGAGCAGGACATAATTTTCACACAGTGTGAAGTAATCTTAAGTAACATCAACATAGTTCCTTCTATCACGTGTTAATACTAACAAGTTTGATGTACTAGGTTAACACATACAAAACCAAGTTGTGATAATATTTGCATGTACAGAACAAAACACTGTACAGTTATGTAGGGATGGTGTCAGGAAGCCCAAAGTACAACTGGAGCTGAACTTGGAAAGGGATGCAAAGAATAATAATGATGACTTCTACAGATATGTCAGCCAGAAAAGGAAGGTCAAAGAAAGTACCCTTTGCACCAATGAACAAAACTGACAACAATGCAAGAGCAGAAGGCTGACATACCTTTGCCTCAGTCTTCAATGGCAACTTTTCTTCCCACACCTTTTCCTACCTCTTGAATGGATGGACTGCTAGGTAGGGATTGGGCTCTTCCTGCTCTAAGAGAAGATCAGGTTTGTGACTACTCGAGGAACCTAAACATCCACTAGTCTATGAGACCTGATCAGATGCATCACAGAGGCTGATGTGGTTGTCAAGCCACTTTCCTTGACATTTGAAATGTCAGGACAGTCAGGTAAAGCTCCCAGAGACAGGAAAAAGGGAAACATTGCACCCATTTTTAAAATGGGTCAGCCTCCCCTCTGTGCCGGGAAAAATCATGGAACAGATCCACCTGAAGGATATGGAAAGGCACAGTGGAGGATGGGGAGGTGATTCAAGACAACCAGCACAGCTTCATGAAGGTCAAGTTTAGTCTGATTGACTTAGTGGCCTTCTATGATAGAATGGCTACATCAGTGGACAAGAGAAAAGCTACAGATGTCTGTTTGGACTTCTGTAAGGCCTTCATGGTTCCCCACAATATCCTTCTCTCTAAATTGGAGATTATGGATTTGATGGGGTGGACTGTCCAGTGAATGAGGAATTGGTTGTGTGGTCCCATCCAGAGGGCAGTGGTCAATGACTCAGAGTCCAGATGGACATCAGTGACAAGTAGTCCCCTGAGAAGTCTGTACTGGGACCAGTACTGTTTATTATCTTCATCAATGATATATGGGATCAAGTGTACACCAGCTTCTGTCCCTCTGCTCTCATATGGTGCACCATGTCCAGCTCTATAGTCCTCATCGCAGGAAAGATCAACCTGTTGGAGCAGGCCCAGAGGAGGACCACAAAAATGATCAGAGGAATGGAACACCTCTCCTACATGGAAAGGTTGACAGAATTGGGATTGTTGAGCCTGGAGAATAGAAGGCTTTGCGGTAACCTAATTGTGGTCTTTCAATACACAGAGTGCTTATAAGAAAGATGGGTACAAAATTTTAGTAGGGACTGTAATGATAGGAAAAGAGAGAATGGATTTTAACTGAAAGATAATAGATTCAGACTAGATAGACATTTTTGCAATGTGGGTGGACAGACACTGGAACAGGCTGCCCAGAGAGCTGGTGGATGCCCCACCCCTGGAAATATTTGCAGTCAGGTTGGATGGGGCTCTGAGAAACCAGATCTAGTTGGAGATGTCCCTGGTCATCACAGAGGGAGTTGGAATAGATGATCTTCAAAGGTCACTTTCAACCCAAACTATTCTATGTTCTATGTTTCTGAGAATTATTATCCTAATGCTACTTAGTTTATACTGTGTACTCTAAAATTCTACAGTCAAGATTTACTGCAGTGCAGTATGATGATTATGACTCAAAAATGAATACAACCCTGAAAAGAATAAACAGGATCCAAAATGAGATTTCACAAGATACAGCTGAAGCTAGTAAGAAAGAAAATTATTAAAGCTACTGCATAAAATAAAGTTTGATAACAATTCAATTTCAATTTGATATAAAATTCTAGTAACATTTATGAAAGATCTGTTCAAACTGGAACAAATGCCAAGAATAACTACCGACATTATCAGGGGAAAAAAAATTGACAACATGAGAGGAAACTTGAAGTCATTGGCTTATTTAGTCAAGTAAAAGAAAGATTAAGAAGAGATGTTACAGACAGTCATAAACAAAGTCTTAGGATAAATTCCCTAAGATTCAGGCTAGGTATTCAAACTAAAAACCACAAATAAATCTAAGACAGAAATAAATAAAGATAGAAAGGTTGTTTGTACAGTTATAAATTAGAAGAATACAGACCTTGAAGACTAAAGAACAAACTTGAAGTAAAGTTAACAGGAAAAAAGACAAGTACGTTGTGAAAGGGACTACATGCCAAAAATTGCTGTGTGCAGCAGAAAACAGGCTTCAAATCTTTTAGTGTACAGTTTCATACAGAGGGACAACCACATCTTTTGACCGGCTAGTGATGCTGTGTTTGATGCATCACAGGATGGGTTTTCCCTCTTGGCTGCCAGGGCACACTGCTGACTCACACTGAACCTGCTACTGACCAGCACTGCAGATCCCTTTCTGCAGGGCTGATTTCCAGCCACTCCTCTCCTAATTTATACTTTTTATACAAATTTACTAGTCTCCCACCATCCTCACAGTAAAGAATTTTTTGCTAATATCCGTGAGAGACTGAAATTTTAAGGGATAATGACTCACTGGCCATTTGCAAAAGCAGGGTGTGTTTTGCAAGGTAACACCCTGGGTGCAGAGGACGTCAGCACCAGAGGATGCTCATGACAAATCAACCTTTGTTTAGCAGCAAGCTGTGTTTTGAGCCAGATAGGGAAGAGTCCTATAAGAAGCAGATTCTACAAGGTGGGATAATGCTCCCTTACACAACTGACTCAGGTGTGAAAACTCCCCTCCATGTGAGGTATCTGGACATTTGTATTCACATATAGGCCTAAAGGTATTCATCCCTTCTGACGTGGCATAACTGGCTCAACTATGCCAACATGGGGGGCAGCTGTCATGTCTTACAAGGTGTCATAAACCATCGAAGACCCCTGAAGCACCCCCAGACTCATCTCTGGGGGTGATCCATAGTGTTGCAGCAGATCCACAGTGTTGCAACAGACACTGTAAAACCCCCAGGGGAGATTTTACACATGCCCAGAGAAGGGCATTCCCACTTAAACCTGAACATACATTAACCCATTGAACTCTGTGTTTCGTGGGCTTTCCCCCACCCACAATGGTTCACGACTGTGACCATCACTTCAACCAACAGACATTGAAACTGCAACAATCAAGTCTCATCGCTGGATCCACAGGTGGCATTATCTTTCCACTACTCTTGTCCTTTCTTTCTCTTTCTTTTCCTTATATGTTCATGTCAATGATATTCATGTGGAGTGTGAGAACTTAATTGTGGAGATAAGAAGTCATCTGCATTGGTTTGTTGAAACCACTATCTAATGTAACCTTAAAAAAAGAAATCTGCACAACTATACAGCCCCTGTACTTAGCCACTAGAAAAATGGTCCTGAGAGCGAGCAGAGAGCCTAAAAGGAAAAGTTGTTGCTAAAACTTCCAACAATATCATCAGTTTTGTGAATCACTTAATTTAATTCTGAGATTACACATTATAATTGATGCAGGGTGAATTTTTACAGATTATCAAATATATTTAAAGCAGAAGCCTTAAACTTAGTGACAGTCTTAGCATCATAAGTAATTTTAAGGATTATGTGTAATTTTAGTCTTGTATGTACTCAGTTATTACAATATACCTTTGGAGTTTGACATCACAGTAACATAATTTAAGCTGAGGAAGACAAAAAGGCCAGAAACATAAGCACGAATGTTAAAACACCTGAATGTCTTGAGAGCAATTATTTGAAACATTCAATACATCAATACATGAAACATTTTCCCCTATGGTATGCAATTATAAGCATCAGCTTGAATGTTATTTTTACTGCAGATTCTACTGCAAGGCTTTGACAGAGGTGAATGTCATCAGTCATGTCAACTAGCCATTATTTGTGCATGTAATGATTTTTATAGAAAAAGGGATTTCACAGTTACTACTGGAAATGTTATAGGGTTAATGTCTATTTCTGATAGAATAGATGGAAAGCCAGTAGTGACATAATGGCTTAGTTTACATGAATAGTTTGAATTTCATCAATAAAATGTTTCAGTACTAATAATATACCTGCCAAAGTCTAAGTCAAAGTACCTTACGTTAGAAGGTTTGAAGTATTACATTTTATTCATTAATATGTTTTTAATCAAGAGATGTTAAATGGAAATATAACACACAGAAATTTATTAGATAAAATAAAGTAAATTGTTTTTTTTTAATCTTCCAGACTAACACTTTTTTAAGAAGGAATCTTTTCTTTGTTAATAAAATGAATTTAAAATGAATTAATAAATAAAACCTTTTTTTTTTTTAGAGTAATGCATAAGCTGTTTTTTTTTCTGTGCTACTTGGCTGAGGAAAGAAGTTTGAATTTGATTTCTCAGTTTTCATTAATTTTCTTCAACAGAAATTCCTATGAACGAAAAGTCTGAAGATTAATGCAAGAATTTTGAAACTAGAAGTACATAAAGGGTTCCCATTAGCCATTAACAACAGATTTTTCTGTATCCGTGCATATACAAAAATGAGCAGCATTATTGTTAAGTCAGCAGATCTTAGAAATATAATTTGCGAAAATAAATAAATAATACTTCCTCATGCCAGAATATATATTGCTCTATATTCTTAGAAATTCACCAAGCATCTGTGGTTAATTTTTAGTTGACCTCAATACATTATGGATGACAATGCTAGATAAATATTTTTGTTAAGAAATCCAGACAAAAATGCCTTGGGATTTAGCTGCATGGTTCACAAATCTGTTCATGGTTTGTTGATTTTTTTATCTGTTTGTTTTTTAATCTGCCTTTGTTACATATTTATGCATATTTTAAACCCAGAAACTAATACAAATAGGAAATTAAATATACAAGATGCTCTCTTTGTTCCTTCCTACAGTTTTCAGATAATGTGTAGAGTCTGTTCCATTTTCTATTAACCACTCAGTCCTTTCCTATCATGAAAAATTAATGTAGGTGGAATGTTAAGGAACTCACTTTGTTCTTTTTGCTGCCATAATCCTTTTAAGAATATTGGGATAGATGAAATCTCTTATCATGAGACTTCATTGATAAAAGCTGGGTTTTGCTCAACACAAGATGGTGCAGTCAATTATTTATAACCTTTGCTCATATACTTCCATTACAGAAGTTTATTTGGATTATTAGATAGAAAGAAGTCGTGAAGGAAATAATGAACTCTTACTTTGTCTTTAGATTTTTCAAAACTCTATTATAGTTATATTTTGCAGACTGTGTTTCTTTGCAGTGAGGTTGGAGTTTTGGAGGGAGTTGTTTTGGTTTGTTTTGTTTTTTTTCTTTTTTAGCTAACATACCGTAAAGCAGTATTACACTTACTGTATGCACATGCCAACTCTTGCATAATTTTTACCTGCACTTCTTGTGCACTTCATAGATTTATCCCTATAGTACCCAGGGTTTAATATTTTATTTTGTATCCAGCACAATGTTTTATACAATGAGTATAGTAATTACAAAAAGTACAAAGGAGAACTGGCTGGAGGGCCGGGCCCAGAGAGTGGTGGTGAACGGGACTGCATCCAGTTGGCAGCCGGTCACTAGTGGTGTCCCCCAGGGATCAGTGTTGGGCCCAGTCCTGTTTAATAT
>VXAY01005390.1:83098-119871 GCA_013399855.1 Oxyruncus cristatus | reverse complement strand
GGAGCTGGGGTTGTTTAGCCTGGAGAAGAGAAGGCTCATGGGAGACCTCATCACTCTCTACAACTACCTGAGAGGAGGTTGTAGCCAGGTGGGGGTTGGTCTCTTCTCCCAGGCAACCAGCAGTAGGACAAGAGGGCACAGTCTTAGCTCTGCCAGGGGAGGCTTAGGTTAGATATTAGGAGGAAATTCTTTACAGAGAATTCTTTACAGGCATTGGAATGGGCTGCCCAGGGAAGTGGTGGTTTTTTGTGATGAGACTGGACGTGGCACTTAGTTCCATAGTCTAGTAACCACAGTGGTAGTGGATCAAGGGTTGGACTTAATGATCTCTGAGGTCCTTTCCAACCCATGTGATTCTGTGATTCTGTGAAAAATATCAGAAAGGTTTTCGAAGGAGCCAAAGCACCATAAATCGAAATCTGATCTTCAAAACAGTCAAAAAGAAGAATGAACAACATTCTCAGAGTTCAGAAAGCCATTTAATCACTGAATAAACAGTACGGAACTTGCATATCTCAAGAGATTTTTGAAAATATTTTTTGTCTTATAATTATTTCCTTTTGCTGACATATGTAATAAGGACATCAGTTCCTTTTGGAGTGATTCTAGTTTCAAAAGATTTGTGGCAGGAATAATGATGGTATAAACATCATAGTCTCTACAGGACCACAGGAAAATTGAAATTGTAAGGAACCTCAGAAGGCCATCTAAATCCAGTGTCCTGCTCAAAAAAAGGGCCATGTTTGAGGACAGATCAGCTTGCTTCTAGCCTGATTAAATTGGATCAAGGTCTTCAAAAGCCCCAAGGATGAAGATTGTACAACCTCTCTAGGCATCCTGTTCCACTTTCTGATTGTCCTCAGAAAGTGTTTCTTGGATATAATCAAATCCTCCTCATTTCTGCTTATTGTCCCTCATCCACCGATCTTGCAGTTCTTGAAGGAGCCAGTATTTATCTCCTTGATAACCCGACTGCAGCTGGTGAGGCAGAGAGTGTGCGTGGCCTGCTGTTCTCCCTCAAAGCCATCACTTAGCGAAGCTGAACAAGCCCAGGTCCCTCAGCACCTCTCCTATGGTAAGTGCTCCTGTCCCTGGCCAGACTGGAGGCCCTCCACTTGACTAGCCCCAGTCTATTGATGTCTTTCTTGAATAGAGGGGCCCAAAACCAGACATAGTAATGTAGATGTGGTAAAATGTGTGCCAGGTAAAGGGGCTCATCCACTTCCCTAGACCTCTAGGCCATGCTTAGTACAAGCCTGGTGGCTACACACTGCTGGGTCATGCCCAGTTTACCATCTACCAGCACTCTCAGGTTCTTCCCAGCAGATCTGCTCCCCAGATGGTCAGGCCCCAGCATGTCACTGCAGAGGTATCATCCCTCCTATGCTGAGGAATTGATGTGTATCCTGATTAAATTTCATAAGGTTCCTGGCAGCCCATTCCTCCAGCCTGCTGAGGTCCATCTGGATAGCAGACATGGATCCCAATCACATTGACTCATTATTCACTTTGGAGTCATTTGTAAATGTGATAATCAAGCACTTCATCACCTCCTCCAGATCATTACAAAATATGTTAAACTGGGCAGGTCCCAGGATAGACCCCTTGCTACTGCTCCCAAGGTAGAAATGTGACATTTTAATCACTACTTTTTGTGCCCAATCTTCTAACCAGTTTTGAACACCATCCTCGATTCTAGACCATAGAATCCTAATTTGGGTACAAGAGGAGCTAAGGTGACTGTTAAGATTATTATGTGAACAGGCTGAGATGAAATGTTTTAAATCAATGACTGAATTTCAAATGAGGCTCTCTCAGATTTTTTGTTTGGTTAGAGAAGAAAGAAGAATATAAAACTGGTATACTGATGTCATCCAAATATAAAGTATGTTAACAGTAATCATATTCTCCTTAAAAATGTTACACTGACTTCCACAGCACTAAAGGCAGGGTACATCTATAAATTCAAAGTTCTGGTTTTGGTATGATTGATCTTTATACAGACTCTTAAAATAGGAGTATTTCTTAGATGAGATTATTTGTATCCCCAAGAGTCTTCAAGATACTGAACACTCTGGCCTCCATCCAGAGGCTGGAAAATTAATCACATAATTTTCTATTCATTTCAGTCTTACGATGTGGGCACTTGAATTTAAGCTTTAGTTCTTATTTGGACTTGGGTCAAACTGTTCAGCTGCATGTAGGAATGATCCCACATTAAGTTATTAAGGAGAAAAAAAATCATAGTATGATATTTGGACATAAATTATAAGGTTAAGTAAAAGGTGTTTTCTGTAGAGGAGACATGAAACAGGCAGATTAGTAAGGAAAACGCATTACAATTGGTTCCGAGAAAAACATTATATATAAACACTCAATTAACCCCTTGCTCCTTGTAAAGACTATTATTGAAGAAGAAATACTATCCCATATGTTTTAATTATTCCAGTTGCATTGCTATTACTATATTAGTTCTTTCTTTCCCTGAGAAGGTTTTGTATCTCACTCTAAAAGATGCAAGAATATATGATGATGAAAATTCTGTTGCAATTGTGCACCATGAAGCACAAGCTTGTACAATTTAAAATTGAAGGCTTTGAAGATTTTAAGTATATGATTTCTATGTCTTTGACATATTGAAGCACAACAATAAAAAGTTTCCCCACTAATATGCAATATATATAGTTATAAACTGAACTGAGAGCACACAAAGAAAGAAGACCAAAACCACAGTATATGATTGCAGCCATAAGTATTTACCAAATTCACTAATTTCTTTGTATTTGTGAAATACAAACACAAAAATTGTCCTCACTTAGAATCATACCATGATTAATGTGGGAAAAGACCTCTAAGATCACCAAGTCCAGCTACCAGCTTTGCACCACCACCATGTTTACCATTAAACCATAATCTCAAGTGCCACATCCACAAGTTTTTTGAACACTTCCATGGATGATGACTCCACCATTTCCCTGAACAGTCTGTACCAATGCTTGACAACCATTTATATGAAGAATTTTTTCCTAATATCTAATCTAAACTTGTTCAAGTACTCCCAGCACCAAGAAGGAGCCACATTTAAATTCCACTGCCAAGACAAGCAAGTAAACAGATAATAAACATTAAAAGTTTGGCAGTAAGAAATATATATTTAGCTTTTCTTTTGGACTTCTTAGTGATGGTGTCATTAGCAAAACCTGCTTAGGCCTACAGATAGGGAACAGCTGTTTGTGAAAGACCTTCTTTAAGGGCTGAGTAAAGTAGGCACAAGACCCTTTCTCATGATTTGCTGAGCCCTAAAACACAGCTGTCAGTAAGAGAGAATGTTAGTAAAAAGGCAGTTCTTTAGCAAGACTCAGGATACTCAGTGTCTCAGCTTTATATGCTGTAACTAAATAAGATAAAATGTGATCAGACTTCTGTGCCAGAAATACATAGAAAAAATCTGGTCTATTCTGTGTACTGGTGATTAGTACAAAGATACTGAAGACAGTATGACTAAGTATGGTGGTTTAATACCAGATGGAAATTAAGCTCCAAATAAACCACTACCCTTCACCCCCTCACCCCTTCCAGTAAGGGAGGCACAAAGGCAGAGACTATGGGTTGAGATAACAATATACTGAAAGCAAAAAGCAATAGAATAAGAAACACACAGTAAAAGCAGCAATATTAATAAGAAAAGTATACAGAAAAAAAAGATGCTTTACCCACAAAAAAGGTGTTCACCACTTCAACTTAGTTCTGCATGGCCCCCTGGGACAAGGACAAGGTGGTGGCCATTCCCGCACCCAACACCACGTGGTTTCCCCAAAGACAAGATGGCAGGTGCTCTCCACAGCCAGCTTTCCCCCCACTCTCCCTGAGCCTGAGACAACAGAAAACAATGACAGACAAACCCCCAAAAGCTAGATTGTCAATGCTGTGCAGCTGCTTTAAACAGCAGACTTGATTCCTTGTGGCTGCTTCTAGCACTAGTCTCACCACTTTGGACTACTCTGCTCCACTCCACCTGGCACCACTCAGCTCCTTTTGGCTCAGCTAAGCTCCTTTCAGCTTGGGTCAGACTCAGCTGAGCTCAGGCTTACCTCCAATGATCTATTCCACATGGCACTTCCCACACCACATCTTGGAGTAGCGTCTCAGAGGAATGGGCAGGGGGTGGGCAGTGGCAGCAGAGGACAGGGTCTGGCAGAGCTGATTCCAAGTTCCCTCCTGTTGTAGAGAGGGAGGCAAAAAAACATACTTCTGGGGGTGCATACATCTTTTCTTCTCCCTGAAACCATGCCCTCAGCAACAATGTGGGTGGTATAGAATAGCAACCTAGCCACACCCACAAGGCACTAAGCTCCAACCCCTCTCTCAAAGGACACCAAGTAAGCTCCAACCTTGACATACCATTCCATCAACTGATGCCAACTTCTGCAGAGAGGTTAGATATATGGTCGTTCCAGCTATTGGGTCATTTTACCAAGTCAGGTCATTTGGAATTTGCTTCAGAGGTTTTTTCACTACCTGATTGCTTGTCATAGCACTGAAAGGGGCTTCCCACAGACAATTTTTGGAATTAAGCTACATTTACTAGGAACTGTGAGATGTCCGCTTCCTAAGAAGTAGTTACTGGGGAGGACAAAATTATGGAAATAGAATAATGCAGGAAGTAGTAATTTTTTTCTTAGAAAAAATGAAGTACAACATGTGGATTAAATAAGCCAAAGGCTAATGTTTAAGTGACAGTCATATTCTACCACAGATGTTCCTTATTAGGAATGTATAGATGTGTATATACATATATTTCTAATAATGTGTGTATATATGTAAGTATATATATATATAATGGTTCTCCAATGCAACTTACAGTTTTTCGAGTAATTTGCTACATTTGTATTATTTTAAGTAAAACATTAAACATATACAATTTATCTATTGTCCTTAAATAAAAGTTTAGCATACATTAATGCATAATTCAAACAAGAAAAGTTAATAATGGAGAGTTCAGTGTAAGAAATTATACAAGGACCATGAATAAATTTTATTCATGGGGGAAAACTCATGTTTATGTTGCCTCAAAGTAGATGTATTATAGTGAATAAGCCCCTGAATTTTCTAAAAACCTCATGAAATAGTGTGAAAAGAAGAAAAAGAACATACCATACTACAAAACCTCATTAAATCCTACTAATTTTATTTATCTCTTAAATCAGAAATTATCAAATGCTAGCAAGAAGTGGAAAAAGTCAAGTTTCTTTCCTTATCTATCCATTTGAAAGGAACATCAACCTCTGGATAATTGCTTTGGTTTTGTTTTCCCAGATGATGCACTTAACTCTATTTTATGTCAAAGAAAGCTTAAAGAAATATTCATCATACACCAGGGTATTAAAGACCCCAAAATTGTTCATACAGTTCAAAAAGGTTTTTCTCACCATTTTGTCATTTAATTAATTTCCCCCACTCCGAAACAATTTAGATGTTTCAAATTAGTGTTTTCTAGTTAAAATAAATGTTTCCTAGACTGATCAGACCAACATACTCTACTATATTTAAATTCCAGGTCTGATTCTTCAAATGCTTGTATAGCTATTACTTGCATTCATCTTCCTGATGATTTTGACTTCAAAGAGACTAAACATGAAAGTAAAATTAATCAACTGCAATAATATTTGCAGAATTTGGCCCTTGGAGAACACATTATTCAGGCTAGAATTGCGTAAAACACTAAAGAGACAATATTGTAAATAATAATATTTCTTTATGTGATATATTTTGAGAAAAAGTAAACATGAGTTCTCTTAGTCTAGAGGATACTGCGGTAATATATATCTGATGAAACTGTCTTCTTTGAACAGAATATTCAAACTGTCAAAAGGCAAGAGTCCTTTCTTCTCACAGGGTCATTTAATTGTGTGTATGTATGAAGTGGTGATGTTTCAACAGAAGAGATTAACAGCTCACCTATTTTCGACACAACAGCTGGATGGATAGCAGACAGCTAGACAATGAGAAACGTAACTGATTTTGCAAATGTAGAAAATCTATCCAGAATTTTCCGTAGCTTGAGAAAACACCTTTTAATTTAGGGTAAACACTTCTTGGCTTAGGAAAAGATGAAATAACTTCTTCCTCTCCCGTTTCCCTGTGTGATTAATTGGCCTTTTGTTTTCTTTCCCCTTATGACAAGTTTTCATATTTATACCAGAACAATTTCTTTTAAAAAAATTATATTTAACCAAAAGTTTGATCCAAATTATTATTGTGGGGTGTTTTTTGTTTGTTTCAGTTTGCACTGATAATAGATTTACACATCTGTCAGATGTAAAAATTTGCAGATCATATTTCTTACATTTTTGCAGGTTTTTAACATAATCTACTTTTTCCACTTAGTCTTCACGTTTGCTTTGGTTTTGTTTTGTTCTTTTCTTAATATATATATATATTACTGTTGTCTTAAGTATATTTTTTTATTGATTCATGTATTATCTGAAAAGGTTGCATGAGCTGGCCATCAGAGGGCACTAACAGAGCATACAGCTCCTTATCTCACCCTGAGCAGAATATAACATGTCACCCGTGTGGCCATCCTACTTTCAGATCCCCTTAAGTGTCTTATGCTTGAAGCTACAAATCAATCTTCTAAGCAATGAGGGTGTGCACAGATCCCTGAAGGTAGGTTTTCAGAGACACAGTCAATGCCTACTTCAGCAACTTGGATTTACAGTAAATTTAAGCCTAAAGGCATCCAGTGCAGAAGCAAACAGAAGAGCATAAGCCAATAGCTCACTGTAACAATAACACTAAAATAATTTTTGCTGTTTTCTAGATATCACTACATGTTAGGAAAATGTTCTAGAGTAGATACTTTTCTTCTCATTAGTACTTCTCTGGATATTCTTTTTGCTTTTAATGTCTTTCATCTCATAATCAAATATCCTCAATGCATTCAGGTGACACTGGTGAATTCTTTTGAGATATAAAATAATGTAAAAATAGGTCCAAGTTATCCTGTAAAATACCCTGTTTACTGGAAGAGGTGCTAGATATGTCTTCACTCAGCAATATTTATTTGAATTATGGATGCAGTTTTAACTCCAAGTATTGTAAACCTTTGTTATACATTTCATAGAGAAGGCCCCTTTAAATACACGTGCTTTAAAACAATGAAAGAAATTTACTGAGAAGCAGAACTTTCCCATGTACACCATACTTTACAAGAGGGTTGATTTTATTCTTATGTCTATTTTGTTAGCATTTTTGCTGGCATTTTGCATGTAACGAGTACTATCTTTGCTCCTGTTGAGAAATGATAGAGAATAATATGTCAAGTGTCTCTTTGAAAGGTAAAAATACACTAAAAAGTTTTGAGTTTAACTGGTAAATAAAAACTCTGGGAAGAAAACAAATCTCTGATTTCTGAAACAATTGTATAAGTTGTTATAAATTTCTTATATTGCTCCACTGAAATGAACACCTGTTACTTGTGATCCCATTTTATGGATCTGTAAAAAGGCAGTTTAATTTGGTTTTCTGAGATAGCACATATCATGTTAGCAATTGGTAAAAAACCCTGGAAGTTTGTAACAAACAGACCTAAGAAAAACAAATCTCGGAAAATCTTACAGTTTACAAACAAACCTGGATGCTTTTTTCTGAGGCTGTAGTATGCTTTTCTATAAACTGGCTCATCATCCACATGAAAACTCAGTCCATTATGTGACTGTCGTAAGAAAAAGATATTTTTCTTGTGATTTTTCCCTTTTAAAACTATGATAAGGAAGACAGTGACTGAATCTCTTAACCTGCCTAAAGCTATGCACAACCTGACAATTCATTATTTTCAATCACCTTTGTTCCTGGCTTGGTTTTAGATGAGAACACTGCAGTTAAAATTGTTGTTGATATAAAAATACCTAATAAGAAAAATTGAATCCATATGTATTTTTAATTGTCTTGCCTGTTTTTCTATCACAAATGCGCATGGTTGCACTTGATTGGGATAAATCATCCTTTGAAGGCATCCATCTCTATGTTAGCTATGAATGGAATAGAGATTCTCCATAAATAATTTTTCAGTGTAAAAACTAAGGAGATAATTAAATATGTTTATGCTGGTGGGCTTGTTTTGGCTGCAGAAGGATTAATCTTCTTTTGCAGTAGCCACTATGGGGCTATATGTTGCGTTTGTGCTGAAAACAGAGTTGATAACACAGGGATATTTTAATTACTGCTGATCAGTGCTTATACAATGTTAGTGTCTTTTCAGTTCCTTTCCCCCACCCCGAGTTGGCTGGGGGTGCACAAGAAACTGGGAGGGGACACAGATGTGACACCTGACCCCAACTGACCCAAGGAATATTCCACACCATATTGTGTCATGCTCAGCATATAAAGCTGGGGGGAAAAGAATGTGGGGGACAAGGGTTGTTTGGAGTGATGGAGTTTGTCTGCACAAGTCACCATTACGTGTCACAGAGCCCTGCTTTCCTGGGAATGGCTGAGCACTTTCTTGCCCTTGGGAAGTGGCGCATGAATTTCTTGTTTTGCTTTGCTTCTGTGCGCAGCTTTTCCTTTACCTATTAAACTGTCTTTATCTCAACCCATGAGTTCTCACCTTTACCCTTCTGATCCTCTCCCCCATCCAGATGTAGGGGAGTAAGCAAGTGGCTGTGGGGCTTAGTTGCCGGCTGGGGTTAAGCCATGGCAGCTGGTTTTGCTCTATTGTCTCTGTTGAGATTAGCCATGTCACCTATTTTAGATGCATTTCTGAATAGACTTGATTGTCTTTTCTTATTATGCAGTTCTGTGCATGGATCCTAGAGAAAAATGCATTAGTAACTGAAGTAAGGCACATCAGTTAGGACACATGTCATCTGACATCCAAGGTTCTGTATCTGGTGTAGTCTAGTCGTCAATTATTTTCTCCATAGCTAACAGGCAAAACTAGTTAAATACATCCAGTCTTTCATAGGTAGCTCTTTTGAGTTTGGATTTGTTATCTTTAGCCTGTTGCTTGTTGCTATAGACATAGCCAAACAATTAGCTTTAGGTACATAATGTGAGATGGTTCATAGTCCAGACAATAAAACCAAATAAAACAAAGAAGTTCCATCAATTTTCACTGGGTTTTTCTCAAAATTTGCAGATAAACCCTGTTTTTATGTGCTATTGAATTTAGAGCTTTGCATCTTTGTGTTGTTCATAATCCTTACACATTTCAATATTTAAAGTTGGTATATTCTATTAACATAACTGGATATTTATGTATTATTTCACCCATTAAAATATTATTACAAGGAAGTATTATTTGTTACCATTAAAATCAGGAGGAAAAAAAAGACACTGCCTACTTGTTATATGCAAAAATAGTACTATTTTAATTTTGGATATTATTATGCTTATGTCTGACTGAATTGACGTACTTTAATGCACTACATTACAGCCTAATCTGCAAACATCTGGAAAGAAACTGTAACACATCATTAAATATACAGATTAGTTGAAGTGTCTTAGAGGAGCTGCCTTAGCGAGTTAGCTAATTGCTTCATTTACTCCCGCTTCTTATTCCTAGATTTGGCTGGTAGTAGGTGTTTCTTAGCAAAAAAAACCACGTTCTTGCTATGTGAAGAAAATATTTTCTTTACTGCTATAGCAGGTAAACATAGAGACTGATTTAGGCTCATCCATCCTGCTATGGAGTAGCAGTTAATAGTCTCATAACAGGCTAGCCAGTGCTAGAAGTAGGTAATGAAAAGTATTCTAGAGCCACAGTTATATAATAAAATGGGTGAACATAAAAACTGATAAACCCCATATTTTATTCACTATTAACACACATTTTTGTAGTTCAGATATTAAATCCTTTCTCAGTAAGAGTGATACATCCAGCTTATACAGAAAAAGTACACTTTTTTCATGTGAAATGTACGGTCTGTTCAAATATATTACTTAAAGTGACAGTATATTTATTTCTCAGTATCCTCTTTTCCTGTGCTCTCTTGTGGGTATATTTTTAGCCCTTTTGGAATCATGAATTTCAGGATAAGGATACCTTTGTGAGTTGCAAGAGGTAATCTGTTAACCACTTAACCACTTAATGTAACCACTTAATGGAAGTTAATCACTTAATGAAAGACAAAATCTTAAAATGTCACTCGTAGTTAGGCGACTGTTTGAATTTTAAACATTCATAATCATTTATCTCATCATACATTTTGTTAAAAAAGAGGTTTTTAAACAGTGTTCAAAAGGGTCAGAAACAAATACCCCAGTGGAAGTAAAAAAAAAAAGAAAATGTAAGAAGTCTTTAAACAGAATAAGGAATAATTTCATGGTCCGATTTAGACTTTTTTAGCTGTATGGATTAAACAAACTGAGGGAACAATAGTTAGAAGCCTAACTTGCTTACAGAGTCACTCAATTAAAGAATCTGAACAGAAAAATATTACTGAAGTTCAGTAATATAGGTATTTCAAAATCTCTAAATATAAATATAATGTGAATATCTTTTCATATGCCAGCAGTTCACTGTGTGAAATGCCTGAAACAGAGGGCCCTGTATTGCATTAGATTTCTGTTGGTTTTTGATTATAAAACTATCCTAAGAAGTGAAAGTAATCCATTTTCATTTGTCCTTCATAAGCTACTCAACTTCCCACAGTATTCTTTTTTTCCTATTACTTTGTCACTGTAACCTCTTATAGTATGTAAATCTTACCTTATCATTAATCGTTTTTGTCGCTTTTGGATGAATCTCATTAATCTTTGGTACATCTTTACTGAGATGAAACAACTGAACTCAAAATAAGGTCATATGAGTAATTTTAAAACACTATTTTATCTCTCTTTATATATATTTGTATTTCTATTTATCTGATTTATTTTATCTTACCTTAGGAGACTTCTTTGGAACAGTTTGTTCCTTTGTAAGAAAATTATTCATTTTTCTGAATTTGCTTGAATAAAAAAATAAAAAGCTCTCCTTCAAACAACCTTTACTGATAGCCAACAAAGTAGTTATTGATGTATGATACACTTCAACATCTGCAAGCCCATACTATAAATAATACATTATATGAATCATAATTTTTGTGGCGTCATATCATTCAACACAACACTATATGGGTTATTGTACAACAACACACAGCCCTGTAATTTAAAGTTAGGTGTTTTCTTTTTCTGAAAGAATTTAGCAGTTAAGAAATTATATAGTCACAAAAACAAGACAACAGAACAAAACTGTTAAACAGTTTATATTCTACTCAAACATCCGAAATGAAGGCAACAATAAGTTCTTTATAATTGTAGATTTTTTTCTGTTAATACGAAAATCAAAATTGTTTAACTTAATTTTTATTATATACAAGTAACATTTTAGATCAATTATTATAATAATTAGTAATTACAATACATTAGAGCAAAACTTTTTACACATTGATCTCTCTGCCCCATTAATAATTGAGTCAGAGAGAGAAGGAGAGAAGCACCTGTTCAACTGATGTCCAATTGATTTATTTTTAATAGTAACAGTATTTTTCATCAAGTAGTAGTGCAACAGACATCTAAGATCTATGGTTATTTTTATTCTACATAAGCACAGATTCATTTAAGTTGGGAAAGACCTCTAAGATCATTGAATCCAATCTTTGGCCAATCAACACCTTGTCAACTAGACCATAGCACTAAATGCCACATCCAGTTGTTTCTTGAACACCTCTAAGGATGGTGACTCCTCCACCTCTCTGGGCAACCCCTTTGAACGCTTAACAGCCCTTTTCATGAAGCAATTCTTCCTCTTGTCCAACCTGAACCTTCCCTAGCACTGCTTGAGTCTATCTTCTCTTGTTCTGTTGTTAGTTGCCTGGGAGAAGAGACCTAATTTCCTTAAACAATCATCAATTATATTAGTTTCTGAAATGCACTGTTTCTCTCTTTAAATTATTTTTAATTATTTTATTTTCATCTATTGAAAAAATTATATATGAGAATATATAATGAATGTTAAGAATAACATATAATAAAATGTCAAGACCGTGTACCTGTGTACAAACATAGGACCATATTGATTTTGTTCTCAGTGTATACCTACATTTTATCAATACTCTACCTATTCCCACAGTTTTCTTTGCTAAAAAACTAAAAAGGATTGTCTGTGAAGATAATTTTGGCATTTTTTACTCTTTATTGGACACTTTACTCTTTATTGGAGTTTTGTGTCTCTGATGGTAATAAGGATATGACAAAATGTTTGTAGAACTAAGATGGTAGAACTAATATCACAAAGTGTTTTCTAGTGGAGTACCCTTTGTAGACTCTGTTATCTGTAGGTAGAAAATTATCCAGGATATAAAGTGCAAAAGTATTGTGTTAGTAAGGTTTGTGATTTGCATATATAATGAAACCCAACAATTTAAAAATTACTTCTGGGAGTATTTTAATGCAGTATAACAAAATAATTTCAAAACTATTTCAGAATCGTTCTTGAGGGTTATAATCACAGCTCTTTTGATGAACTTTTACTGAAATCTAGCTAATAATATGATAATGTTTGGGAATGAAAATTTACCAGAATAAGCTAACATTGATTTGGTCAATCAATGGTTATGATATTAACAGATAAGACTAGGATGATTTCCACAGGTAAAATTCTTGATGAAATTTTCCGGACAACAGAGAATATTTCTGTTCTGCTTTTTGCCATGTATACAAATTCCATAATGTTCAGTGAAACTGAATATTTCTGTAGGAACAAAATGAGCAGGAGCTAGAGCTGATCACTGAGATGAGAAAGCATGAAGCGTACACCCCACTGGACTGCACAAAGTGGGCCTCAGACTTCAAACCAAAAGTCAAATGGATCCTGTCAAATGATTCTGTGATGTATGGATCACAGCACAAGGTCAAAGGGGAGCTTTTTACAGACTCAAATGAACCCAATAAGAATTTTCATAAAACTTGGGTTTAAGTGTGTGACCTCATCACAGGAATGAAAGGGGAAGAAAATCTGATAATCCATGGTAAAAATGTCATCATAAATAGGTAGATACAGCAAATTATTTTATTTCTGTCTGAACTGGGATACATGTTTTTAAAAATGGAAACTAAATTTCATAAAGAGGAAAATAGTTATCTTACCTGCTGCCAAAATTCTAGTAAACAAACAAGCAATGACAGCATTAGATTTAAATAATGAAAAGTAATAGCAGCTGTGTTAATGTAAACACATTAGCCTCTTTATCAATAATTGAGACAATATTTGAGAACTAAAAATATACTTCTCAGTGTACCAAAAAAATTATTCTACTTTTTCTTTTTTTTTTTTTTCCCCCCATAATTTATGTTTGTGCAGGGTAAACCTGCTTTCTTTAAGCTATGTCATAAACAATAAGGGAAAAGTTTCCACCAGAACTATGAAGGAATGCAGAGGTAGAAAATGAATTTTTCTGAACTACTCTGGCCCTTCATATATACTTAGATCTTCACTTGACCAGTTTCTTTAACAAGTTTAAATAAGCGTTTTTTTTTTTTTTTACAGAGCAGTACTTTTTGTGTCTGAATCATATTCTCCTTCAAACTAATCCAGCTTGATGCAGAGCACAGTTAAATGTGTTCTGTGCTTTTTGCTCTAATTTGTACAGCTTTTATCTTCATGTGGTCAATGATTTTGACTTTTGAAATTCCAGAAATTCCCTGAAGTGTGAGATATAATCGGGATTTATATCCAATCAAAGACATGTTCTGAAAACAGTTTTCTGTGTAAACGAAAAAAAAACCTGATAGATGGAGAGATTTTGTCTCCATATACACTGGAAAACACAGAAAATGTGGAAAAGGCAGAAAAAGTCTGACTCATTATGGCCTGAGCAAATATTTTGATAGATCACTAGATGAAGAGAAAGTGGGGGGAAAAATTAATTGCAAATTATACATTGTTTCTATTTATTTAAATTTTCAGGTTATGATCTAAATTGCAAAGGGAAAATGAATATAATACAATAACAAATGTTTTCCATGAGACTGTATCATTTATCTGCTAATTGGAGGCTTCACACTACAAGACAGTCTAGTTTTATTAGCTAGAAGAGAAAAAAGGGAAACATATATAAACCCCAATATTACTACTACTTTAAATCAGTAAATTAATCCCTGAGAATAGAACCATTAGGATAACTCTCTTATACCCACAATTCTGAAGTATTTGGAAGGAAAGGAAATTTAGGACAGAGTTTGTAAAATCTAGAAATACAATTGTCACTCTCAAAAGTATTCTGTTACTTCTGTGATGTGCAATCCAAAGAAACACAAGAATTGCAAGATGTTTCTAGTGACTTTTTAAGGAACTTCTAAGACTACAAAAGAAACATCAGAAAGCTGCCTCCAAAAAAACTAGTAAAAGATTTTATTGGAATATAATGAATGTGAGAGATTAAGCTGCTGCTGTTATTCAGTCAGGATAAAAAATTGCTAGCTGGGTCTAAGGTACTCCCAAAGCATTTTCTAAATCTTCTGAGTCATTAGATGGCTCTTCAAATACATTAAAGGAATGTTACTATAATGATCTTATCTCTTCACTTGTATTCTGCATCAGCTGTGAATTGTACGTGTGGAGACTGGAGGTGACTTCATAAGCTGGAAACAAGTCCATTAGAACTCTGGTCCGTGCTGATGCAGTGTAACCAAGCTACAACGAAAGGAAGAGGAAGTAAACCCTAATACTTTATCACTGTGCCTTCTTTAAATACTGAACTGGATATAGTATCTTTGTTTTTAAAATATTCATCTGTCTTTCCTATGAAAATTTCCTTAATTTTATTACATTCGGATGGAGTCCATGCTACTTATCTCCCTAGTAAGAACTGACAAATCTGAGAAATTCCGTATGTGAACATGAAAATAGCAACGCCTCATCTCAGAGCAGAGGGGGGGGGGGATGTGTATTTGTTTTTTTGTTTGTTTGTGGTTTTGTTTGTTTGATTTTTTGTTTTGGTTTGATTTGGGTTTGGTTTTTGTGTTTTGTGGGGATTTTTCTTGGATGCTTTTCCTTTTGAAATTAATAATTTTTATTTGCATTTTATAATTGTAATAAATAACAAGGCCAAACATAAAAATCACACTTCTCTGCCATCCACTGTCACTAGATGCTCACTTCAGATAGCTGGACATTAACTTGTTCTAGCACATGTCAGCCCTCTGGGGGTTGTGCAAATGACTGACAGCAGCAACCAGAGGGGGGTGAATATATTGGAATACACAGGCCTAACACTGCAATGAAACACTGGTAGTGGCTAAGAACAGAATTGCTGATTTAATAGCTGTTTGACCTTGAAATAGGATGTAGGGATTTGTTGTTGTTTGGGGGGGGTTGTTGTTTTTGATTTGATAATCATACTGCATATATATGGTACTTCATATGGGCAGCCACATTTGAGAAAACTTACACTTTATTTGAAGCATTGATTTTTAACTCCTGCCCTGTAGAGTAGCAGACAAATATGATATGCCATACTAATTTCACAATAATGAACTTTATAATATACATATATACAATATATAATGTTTTGTGAGGAACCCTAACTCTTGTCTGTGCTGAAGAGACTTCCAGTTGGACTTTGACCATTATTTTTTATTATGATCCAAAGGGGAAAGTCTTTTAACCAAGGCTAAAATACTGATTATTGTAATTTCTCTGTCACAGCAGTGGGCTTCCAATTAGTCCATCCATAAAACTAAGTATTTAATGGGACATAATATAAATTACTCAGAAATTTGTTGAGAGAAATAAAAAAGAATTCATAAGAAGGCTCAAATTATAATAAAATATACTTAACAACTTGCTGTATAGAAGGAGAATTCCTCTATCTATAAGTCTGAATGTTTAGAATGGCACTAAGCAGCATAAGTTCATAGAATTTGAATACTTCAAGATATCTGAAACTCCTTTTTCAAATATTTAAATGTGTTTACTTCAAACTTGGAAGTGGATTCTTTTTAAAACAAACACAGCCAACACAGCCAGTGCTTCCAGAAACAAGAGGTTTGAATTCTATTCATGATTCTACTAATAATTTATGGTCACTAACAAGTAATGTTACCTTTTGTGGGTTTGTTTTCTTAAAATAAAGAAAATAAATGGACTATCCTCCTGTATCTGGCTACTATTTTTATATAATTTCTTTTTGGACTTCTTATGAAATATGACACATTTTAAAAAAGGGAATTGAAGAACATGTATAGCCAGAAACAGTAATGTTAAATCTGACTTAAAAACATTAAAATCACAGACAAAACAGAGGCACTAGGCATTAAAAGATGGCATTTCCACAGTAATATCACTTGCTCATTCAGCTGGACAGCGCATTTACTTCTATGTGCAAGATAAATATGTTTATTACTATTTAAACAATTTTGAAAAAGAGCCAGTTTAGGAAGGGAGGGTGTCAAGAGGATGGAGCCAGGCTCTCCTTGGTGGTGCCAAGCAATAGGACTAGAGGCAACAGCAGAAACTGATGCACAGGAAGTTCCACATGAATCGGAGGAAGAACTTCTTTACCGTGCAGGTGACCGAGCGCTGGAATAGATTGCCCAGAGAGGTTGTGGAGCTTCTGTCACTGGAGATATTCAAGAACCACCTGGACACAATTCTGTGCAATGTGCTCTAGGGTGACCCTGCTAGATCAGGGAGGTTGGCCAAGGTGAACCACTGTGGTCCCTTCAACCTTACCCATTCTGTGATTCTGTGAATTTTACTTTTTTTTAAGGTGAAGGAGGATCCTTACCAAACTGATATGCAGAGTCACCCAAGAAGTTAAAGTTACAGTTGATAAACTTTTCCATATTTAAATTGCTAAGTAAGGACTGAAGAGAAATCTGTAGGTAGAAGAATTGTATAAAATTCTGATATATTCTTAAGCAATTTCCAGTATAAAAAAAAGATTGCTCTGCCTATGAACAGCTGAAATACATTTTTTGTCACAGGTGAAGTGCTGGAGGGAAGGCTGGGGGAGAGTGGGATTTTTTTAAGGGATTTTTTTTTTTTTGTCTTTTGACAGCAAGTACTGCATTGGAATATCCAACTAGTCAGAAACAATTCATTTTGACAAAAATGTTGATAGAAAGAGATGGTTCTGTTTCCTTATATTATAATTTTTATACCTGATAAGTAAATGAGTTAACATCACTTAATTGGACTATTCACCACAGAAATTACCTACTTTTATTTGTTTATATTACATTCTACCTTTTTCATACTGTATTTGTATATGTTCGTTTTCAGGAAAACAGTAATTTAAATATATTATTCATTATAAGTGCATGTAAATTTAAAATTTTACTCAGTATAAATTCTGATCTCATCTCTCTATTCTGTTTGTAGGTATGTGTGTGGAGGTCTGAGAGGCAATAACTGGAGAAGAGACCATGCATCATAAGGGCCATTAGGCCTATGTTTCAACAGCAGCAGAGCCAGGATGTCTATAAGTTTTCATAGAAAACTACAATTTTCTTCAAATTTTAGTGCTTGCGTGTAGGTGCTGAAAGCATCAACGGTATGATGTGGAATAAGATGACCTTCTCATAAGACTGTGATCCTTTGTCCAGCCTGCTGAAGAACATCAGATTTTTCTTTCCCTCAAGGCTTCATTTCCTTTCTGCTACATCGGAGGTTCAGGTTGGACATCAGGAGGAATTTTTTTCATGGAAGGGGTTGTTAAACATTGAAACAGACTGCCCAGGGAGGTGGTGGAGTCACCATCCCTGGAGGTGTTCAGCAAATGACTGGACATGACATTTAGTGGTGATCAGTCAAAGATTGTGTTTGATGATCTTAAAGGTCTTTTCCAACCTATATGATTCTGTGATTCTGTGAAGTTGTAGAAATCTTAATACTGCATTGCCAAATTAGTTTGGTAGTTCATAATAGTTGATACATGGTGACTAGTGTTCACTGTGAAAGAAAACAAAAACTATTATATGAGTTGCTTATGAGAATTCCATGATTTCATTTTAACTTCAGGAGTATGACTCTTAGTCACATGTTTCTAAATTGGTTTTTAGGCTTTAGTTTAGTAACTATTTGCTTAGAAATTGCATGTTTGTACATGCTTAAGTGGGGTCTGCTAGATGTGATAATTAGAGAGCTATAGTTTTGAGATAAAAATAAGGTTTAATCTCCTTTGAATTCTCACCATTTACTGTTTGGTTAAAAACCCATTTCTTTCAAATACATTTCACAAGTTAACAGATGGAGACATGTAGTGAATTTGCTCAAAATGCAGTTTTCTCCTAAGAAGTTACTAACATAATACCTTCTTGCTATGTAGTCCAGCTCTCCGTAAGATGTTCATGTGCCTGCACTATTACCTTCTATTTGATTTATTTTTAATGATTTGTCTTCTTCAAACCAAAACTGTTGGCTTCCGGTAGTGATGTGTATTGTGGTAGGAAAGTGGTAAAGAAAAACTATGCTACAAATGTTTTGCAGGTTAAAATTACTAATTAACATTGGTTTAGGTTGTTCATGAAATCAAAGGAAATGGACTGTGCCTTGTCAGTGACAATATTTGACTAAGATGCGTTTCTCTTTTGTCAGTAAACAAGGGAAGTCTGGCAGATTTAGAGCTCAGCTCTGTCTTTTCTTCTGCGGTTGAAGAGTGCTGAAGTACATAACTATCTTTTAATCAAATACATGTTTAATTTACAAGTTACTCAGTACCAGGGGAAGAGAAGTTTTATAATTTTGCTGTTTCCAGATTCTGCGACTTCTGGCACCACAATTTGCCAATCTTTTGCTTCTCTGTGTCCAAGGAATGCTTCTCTTCACAGTGCTATTTTCTCTGTAAAATATTCTACTAAGATTCCTCAAAATTGTTAGACAAGAATCATGTAAACAATCATCTCAATTATGCTATCATTAAACAGAGTTGGAATTACACCAATGAGTCTTCAATGCTGGAGTCAATGAAGTGACAATTCTGCAAAGTCTTTAGCACATGTACTGTTGTGCATGCAAATAATGACACAGACATCCAGTATACTTCCTAAGAAACCTCAAAGCTGACCTGCAATCAGGAATTAGACTTTTTGAGGTTCAGTAGCTATATATTTATAAATTGACTTTTCACATCTCATAAAGAAATTACTGGAGACAATGATGGAAAGGACATATCTCAACTGGGAACCATATATTCAGGTACCTAAAGTTATGAGAGACCGAAATGTTAAAGATTAACAACTCAAACAGTTGGCCTTATACAAAAGAAACAGGTGCTTTGCTGTGGCCAGGTTTGCACCACCCAACTGAAACGGAGGAGGAGAGTTTAGGGGTGTGTGGTGGTGAAACCTCTGGTCTGCACAGCCTCTTCCACAGCTCAGGTGCAAAGGAGGTGCACACCCATCCCCGGATGGTGCACCATTGCAAACAGACCTTTGTTTAGATACATCGATCGAGCCCTGTGATTGATTGCGACCCTGATAACCTGGGACTGATGTCTCGACAAGGTGTTTTTTGAGCCAGACGAAGGAAAAGGCCAGTAAGAAGTACAACCTGCAAGGTGGGATAATGCTTTTTATCATACCAATGTCCTCACCTCCCGCCTCCCCATAAGACTCAGGTGTAAAACTGCTCCCCTCTCTCCTTTTCTGCTTTTATATTTATTTTATATTTTTTATTATTGTATTTCTGTAGATAATAACAAAACCAGCTACATACCTCTTTTGCTTTGCAACCAAATTGTTCTAAAATAGACCTACTGTACATATACACACTGGTCATTCAGTGTTGTTTCACTCTAATCTTCTCCAAGGGATTTATTAACAAGAATCTCGGGTACATCAGAATAAGGACAGGTTAAAGGAAGGCACCTAGTGGACCTGTTCCCAAAGGATTATTATTTTGATTCTCTGTGGTAGAGAGCCTTGATTTTATATTTCTTTGTGGATCTACATTTTTTTTTTTTTTTTTTCAGGGAAAATGCTGCTTGTGCTGTTTTTCATGATTCAATCAATGATTTTCTGCTACAGGTTTGCTATTTGGAAAGAAGGGCAGCAAATTCACTGCTAAAACTGGCATCATAATTGCAAATTGTTGCCTCTTTTTGGTATTTGATTGTTAAATTGCCCTTGAAAAGAAAGTACTTTTTTTATAGCAGATCTATACACGCCTGCTCTGGAATTCTCTTAAGTCCTACCTACCTACAACAAAAAAACCCTTTAGTGCATCTCCTTGTCACATTTGAGAAAGAACAAAAAGCTCTTAATTGCAGATCCTCTTGGAAGCATCCAGATTAAGATACTGTGTGGCTTTTAATGCTTCTCACTTGAAAATAAATTCATTCTCAGACTGAAAAAAATAGAAAAAGGAAATGTCAGAATGCAAATGTGAATCTCGAACAGCCGGTGGAAAAAATAAAGTAACTGAAAACAGCTGAAAGTACAAATATACATATGTTCAAATGTATTAAAAAGAATAAAAAACTAATGAAAAATATTTTCTTTGCTATCATTGAGTCCAGAGATTTGTAAACTCATGCATATTATATGATAATACAGGTTTTACGCAAATGCTTTCTCTGCAATCCAAACAATAAAAATTAATATTTTCTGGGTCAATGTGAAATATCTGATGTTTGTGTAAGCTCTTGCTCTATTCGGTTTCGTTACTGAGGTATATCATTGGATCTGGTTTCTATTACAGCTTAATTTGAATAATTCACCTCAAATCCCTGATCATAAATATTTCTGCAAACTGCATAGTATGCTCTGTGTGATGAGTTTGTAGTGAATCAAAGTTCAGGCAGTATTTTCTACCGTAGTAAGATCACAATTGAAAAGACTTAATATCCCAATGAAAACAAGTCACCAGGGAAATATTTGCATTTTGCAGTTTATGTAAACTACTTTATACCCCAGAGAAAACAGAGCACTCCCCTGTCCCACAAATCTTCAAAATTACAACAAATAACCCTGTAATCTGAGGAAGAATAAATGTTTGCCAATCATTATTCATAAGTGTAGGTATCATTCAGCATCATACCTTATCAAAATTTATTTTCCAATTTTACAGGGAGTTGAAGCTAATTTGCAGTCCTATATTTTCATGCTTAAAAATTGTTTTTATCCTGTGCTTTTCAATAATATTATGAAGGGGAAAAATATGAACATCACTTTAAACCATAAAATAATTAAGTAGACTAAATAGCTTTTTTTCATTTTCACACACAAATAGAAATTTATTAGTCACATATTTAGGGGTTAAGAAGACTTGCATAAGAAGGAACAGGATTAATTGTGGAAATGTAGTACATAATTGACCTCATTTGACTGAAAAAAAAATTACTTGGAAAGCAATGCAATTGTATACTGAAAAAAAAAAAATCAGTAAGTCATAGTAGTAGATGTTTAATGTTCAAGTTATTTCCTGTATTTGTTAGGAATAGCTATGGACTTCTTCTTTTTTTTTCCCAGGTAGTAACTTGATGTATGTAGTACATAAAAGCTTCTTCCCAGAAAGCGTAGTAAGATCTTACTTAAACCACACACAAAAAAAGAGAAAGAAAAGAAAAAAACCCAAAGGTTAATGGATTACATGATTGATGTAACAGACATTTCTATTTCTATGAGCAATCCATTGATTTGGAACACATTAAACCGTCTGCCACAATTTATTAAAAAATAAGTAAGTTTCGAAACATACAGAATACATCTCATTGTTTTTAAGTTATTAGGAACTTCAATGATGCCATGAACAGCATTTTAGAGTCAGAAAAGAACCGGACACCATCTATTTGTCTTCTGTTGAAGAACTTGCTACGCATATAGATGATGTTTCTCTCTATCCTTAAATTCTCTCTGTTTAGCCTTGTAAACTGAGGCAGGAGAAATTGTTGCAATGACAATTTTGGAAATATTTCAACAAAAAGCTTTTATTCTCACTTGCTTATAATTGTAACCATAACCGCTTAGACTGTATGTCTCTTGGGAATAAACTGTTTTTTCCAGAGAAATGAAATGGATGTTGTCCAGAAAAATCCATTGTTCTGACAGAATTAAAAATAGCTATGAAGCCAACCTATTTGCAGATGTCTATCTAGTGGTCCTATTAGCACCACTTATAGGAGCAGAAAGTGGGCTGCATTTGGCATTTGCATCCCTGAACCTGACTGATCTTCACAAGCATCCAAATATTTGATAACTCCTTACATATACAGCAACCATTAAAAGGGGATTAAACATGATTCAGACCAAGTGGTAACAAATTTTTTCACAGTACTGTTCCTCATCGAAGAAAGCATGCCTGGTTGGGCACAAGAAAGTCTTCTGTGGTTTTGATGTTAATGAAACAGCCTCTAAAATGAAAACAGATTTAATATAAAAGAGAAGGAAAGACAGGTGATAGAACACTCACAAGAGAAACAAAGCTAAGGAATAAGTTAAGTAACTGAGAAAGAAAAATAGATATAAGACAAAAAATAATCCAGTGCCACAACAAAGATAACTACATTTTGCCAGCAAGTGTGCTGTGCTGTGTGTGTTTCAAAAATTCTGGTATCCAGATGGTCTAAATAAGAAACATTCTCGAAGCATGAGGGCATTGGGGGTTTCCTTCCCATAGAAACAGGGATTCAGAAAGAATGGTTTACACCTATCAATGATCTTGGCACAAAGTCAAGAAAAATCTAGGGTGTACTTTGAAATCCCTCTGTGTAACAGCTGCAGACAAGCTGATATCTCCAGTCCATTCAACATGAAAAGATCAGTTGTGACTGAAAAGAAAACAATTTTATAAAAAATATTCAGCTAGGCCCACTCAGAATCTGGGTTTTTTTGCTGTCAACAGATATTCATGGAGCCCTTTCAGAAGAAATGAATGTCATCTCTCATCCATATTTTTGCCTAGATTTCAGAGTTATTTTTGCTATGTAAATAAATTACATAGTGTTTAAAACCTGTCAAAACAACAAACCCATTGTTTTCACTGGATTGTAGTTTGCACATTGTCTGACAGAGCTGATGTGCTTTCTTGGGATCCAAAAGAATCACTTTGAGGTTGATCTAACAGGCAACACTTGCTCTCAGTTCTGTCAGTACAAAAATATACCAACACCAAAATAGCTGTCATGTTTATTACTCAAATTATGTAAGTCAACTGACAGTGGCTGAAGTTACATCAATAACTATGAAGTGCTACTGTAGTAAGCATTTAGAAACCAGCGGTACTGTTAAACATTATTAAGAATTCATTAGCCAGCTATTCTAGAGATGTTAAAATAACTAACCAAAGTGAATGCTAACAATCTGTGGTTATTTAACCAACTATTTTGAGGATTTTAGAAGTCTAATTTGGTATCTTTTCCTTACAGCAAAGAAAATTAAACTCTAACAAACACTCTGTTTCTTCCACCCTTACAGAGTGATTGTTTTTCTACTTTGCCTCTCAGGTTTATTTTAAAATCTTTGAGCTTTCATAAATTAATGTAACAATCTGAACTTGAACTTATGTGTTGAATGAGAAAAAATTACAATGAAGAACAAAATAGCATAGTAGATTTAGGAATGTTTCCCATGTATAAGCTCCCTATGCAATAGTACATAATTTTGGTGGTTGTAGCTAGAGAGAAATAGAATCACATAACCTGGCTCAGAACACTATTTTTGCCTCTGCCTAATGAGAAGTAAAACAATTTAAATTTTCCTAGTCCTTGTTGGACAATTCATAACTTAAGATTTAGATTTTTTTGGTCACTTTTAATTTCATCTTTTGTCAATACTAAAGATTGCTTTTAATTTCCCTTTTTTAGTATTATATAGTCTTACTTATTTTTGTCCGAAAGCAAATAAAAAATACAAAGAAATACATATTTTTGTATTATGAAAAGGAGGATGCAACATTTTACTTCTGGTTTTTAAGTGATTTTAAGAACAGTAAGTTTACAAAAAGAATGGCATGAGGTGTTACAGTAATTTTTATAACAGAGAAAAAAAATGGAGGAAAATATTTATTTGGTATTTATAAACTGAAACTTACTTAATGCCAAAAGGTCAAATAAAAAATCCAGTGTGACTCTTTATCCGAGGATACTTATTCCACTCCACCTACAAATTTACCACAACTTGATCTAGCTTTCAGTGAAAGGAAAGGCAAACAGAGCATAGGTTGGAATGGGTTCTGGGTTTTTTTGGGGAGTTTTTTAATTTTATTTTGCTATTCATTCCACAGTATTCTTTTATTTTAAATGTGATAGCACTTTAAATTAAAAAGACAGATAAAAATGTCTTTTTTTTTTGATGCAGTGTTAAAAAAATTGTAATTTTTCTTTTTTTTTTTTTAATATGAATTTTCTAGTTCATCCAGGATACTTTCCAAAACAATTGCATTGTTTTCTATCTAATCTTTAAAGTTTGATTTGGTTCCTGAGTGACCAAACATGTTTTAGTCATGATTTGGTCTATTTTATAAAGTTACAGAAAAGGTCACAATAGAGTTGCTTGCACAGATATAGGTCTACAGATACCTAATGCATATTAACACTGCTAGCACAACAACATGATTTAGGTATCTAAACCTAATTATCAAATTATTTCTTTTAATATCAATAGAATTATTTTAAGCAGCCCTGTAATTGACTGAAATGTAAGAAATTACTGGAAAAGTATTTTTTTTCTGTTTTTAGTCACAGAATCCCAAGATGGGGTTTAGTTTTGGAATTTATTAGTCAGGCCCTTCCTGAGCCCTCAGAGGAATCTTTTTATGTATTAGAAGATGTCATATCTTGTCATGGCTATAAGACATAATACTTCATCTGAACTATTTTCGGTTCTATAATGCTCGTCTAAACGTTGCCTTACAGTAACATAGATTCTTAGCAGTCAGAGTATAGAATTTATTCATTTAAAATTAGTTTTCAATATATACTGATAGAATCCTTTCACTTCCTTTTTTTTTTTTTCCTTTCCTTTCCTTTCCTTTGCCATTATTTTTGCTGTATCAATTGAACTGCAGAAACAGATCCTGAAAAAAAGTTTCTATATGGTTCAGGAAGACAAATCTATCAGAAGTCTGGTGGATCTTGTTATTGCTCAAGGACACCCAACTAAAATGGAAAAAAAATGGTCAAAATATAAATAAGAAACTAGACAGTACAGGAAAGGCATGGAATAGGATTAAAAATAGAGATTGAGGGGAAAACATGATATGGCTTTGAAAAATTGGTATTTAAATGAAAATAATATGATGGCATACATATTCTTTGTCAAAGAATATCCTTGCATTGACTGAAACAGAGTTTTAAACTTAGGAAACTGACTGTGTTATGGATTAATGAACTGTCTTAAACCCACATTTCAATAATACATTTAAATGGTATTGATGTCAGAAATTTCTAAGAGCTGGGATTGCCTCCTAGCAGCTACGTGTCCTATCTGGTAAACCACAGCTTTAGAACTGATTTCTTGTTGCTCTTACCAAAGAAACTAAAAAACTCTACTCCTTTTTTTTTTTTTTTTTAACTGTAATAATGGAGTATAAACTCTCTTATGTCAAACCCCAGTTTCACTTTGTTGTCCATAATGATAGAGATTGTTTTGAATGGCTGTTTCTTTCCAGTAAAAAGCAAACCAAAATACTGCAGAGAGTAGCCATTTTCAAATTTAAATTCAAATGCCTGCTGCACAGTTCCTTGTTTTGAAACTTGTTTCGAAACTTGAAGTGCCTTTTGAACAGAAATACTTTCTAGTATGACCCATTTTGTCACTGACATGTCACTTAGCCTCTTTGAAATGACAGTTTTTATGTGTCCTTCATACTGCAGTTATTGCGAAGCCCTTTTATTTTATTCAGAGCCCCCATCATGGTTTTGATTCATTTTTATCACTACTGGCCATCCCTGTCAAAACTTCCTAGGCCTAAAAGTAATCTTAGGAGGGCCGGCAGAAATAAGACTAGAGTCTCATACAATTTTGTTCTTCACTTTAATAATTGTGCATATCAAGGTCATTTGTTCGTGAGCTTGATATGCACAATTATCTAAAATTCTTTGTGTAAATATAGACTGAATTCACAGAGTAGCTGACATTCTTAAATGTGTTGGAGAGACAATTTCACAGGGAACATACAGAAATGGGTGAGAAAAGGGAAAAAGATTTTGTAGACTTTTATGCTGACGATATTTCTACTGTCATGTAACAAATATAACATTCAAGTATGTTGTGTGCAGTAAAATACTTTCCTTTTACATGCTTAAAGATTTTTAACTGTCTCTGTGTGACTGTTAGAGTACACAGTAGTGTATCAGGAATATCTTCATACTTAAAAACTTCCTAGCCTGAAACAAAAGTTTCACAGGACACCTGAATACTGAATTCATCCAAGAAGCTTGAGTCCATTGCCGTGATAGGAGAGGCCATGATAGTAAACCTCAGTTGGAACAAGAACAGGTGAAAGTGCAGGATGTTCACAGTTCATGAGGGGAAATGTAAATAAAGTTACATTCTGACAACAAAAATGAACAAGCAAACAAACAAACAAAGGACTAAAAAAGAGTAGTTTTTTATTTTGTTAGTGATCATAGAATGACAGAATGATTTGAGTTGGAAGGAACCTTCAAGATCACCTAGTTCCAACTTCCCTGCTATGGGAAGGGACACCTTCTACTGACCAGATTGCTCAAAGCTTCATCCAGCCTGACCTTGGACACTTCCAGTGTTCCAAAGATTTTACTGCCACTCTCCATATTACACATACACCCCCTCAAAGCAAGAAGAATGTTCTGCTCAGAAAGCCATTAAGAACTTGATTAATTTCAAGTATACCTGTAATTTCAGACTGAATTCCTGCCCAAAGGTATGAATAAAAAACCCCTATTCATTAAAAGGAACTTCTTTTTAAATGTAAAGAAGTCAGGTCAATGAAACAAGTCAGAGAATTTTAGTGCGTCTAAGTACTTATTCTGATTTAAATATGAAACATTAGATTTACTAGAAAATATGACTAAAAATAGTTAATATTTTTTTAAAATAAATTGTAACTTTCCAGTAAAATATTATGAAGTAGTTGGATACTGTGTCTAACTTTTAATGAGACAACAGGTCTTTCATCTTACTGCTAGTCAAAGATACAGACTTGCAAGTAGCATTTTTAATTTTTAACTTTTTTTTTCCTTACAACTAATATTAGAATTCTTACTTTCTGTTATCCTTATGTTAGAACCAAGATGTGAAAAAAAAAAAAAAAAAATTGAATGTGACACCTCTTCATCTGTTTGGAACTAATAATGCCTTCACAGCAAACAGTTGTTTTAGTACATGCTGTATTCTGATGTAAAATAACAGTTGATGAAAACATATGGAATAGTTACCTAATGTGTGTGTGCATTTCCTGACATAATTGGGTTATTCTTGCAAGGTTTCCAGAATAAATTAATTCAGAGGGAAGCTCTCAGTTTATTTTTAAATAAGAATGTTTGCTCTTTAAACTGGGAAATAAAAATACAATGTTTAGTTTCTTTGAATAAAATGTTCACAGTTGAATGATACCTTAGTCTTTTTATTAGTGTCATTTTAACTTCTTATGCTTTAGAAATAGATTCAATTCTCAGCAGAAAGTAGGACAACATATTCCATAAAAATTAATCAAAACCCCCTATCTTGCTCCTGAATATGAACTATTATAGATTAAGGCTGTAAGTCTTCACCTCAGCAGGAAGAACCCCACCACCTCCATTGGTGTGCTGCCTCACAGGGTTTCTGTGCCACTCCACTACAAGCTGCCCCTCTAATAACTAAAGTCTGCTTGCTGTGCTCCTACTCACCAGCTCTACAGAGGTGTCAACTTCAGCAGATACCTAAGAATCCAATGGTCCCTAATCAGCAGTCTAGAAAATATTGGAGAAGAAAGACTGAAGGTTCCTCCTTTTCAAGACACACCTTATGAAGACCTCTATTCATAAGGTGGGCATAAATGCACAAACACTGCCATACTGTTGTCTCTATTCAACACGTGTGAACATGTGAACCCTGACAAAAGGCTTATGCACAAGTGTATCCGGAGATTCTTAATACTGTCAGGATTCAAGCAGCTGTATATAACTAGGAGACTTTAGGAGGCTGTAATAACATTGCTTTACATTAAGAAAAGTAATGCTTTGCTCTGAAGCCAAGGACTGTAAGAGTAAAATTATTTTCCCTAAAGGGAGGTCACAAATTTTTCAGGGAGCATAGGCATATGTAAGTACATTCTTTAGGGTGAGAACAGCATTTTAGCAAATGCAAAATTAGTCCATACTCCATGTTTATGCAGATTAAGACATTTGCAAAATGTATAGACAAATATCCCGTTTCTTAATCGCTAAACTTATGAAATACTGAGAACCTTGAAATGTCAATATGAAGCTAAATGAATTTCTATCACTATCTTTGCCATTTCTGACCAAATAATTGAGCCAGGAAATGCGTAAAGACACATTATTCTCTGGTGTTATCAGTGTTGTAAGTCTTCCACATTTTTTTCTGAAGTGACCAAGTAATTTCTCTGTTCCGTTTTTAGACTTAGTTTGGGATTTCATAACCATGTTGTTATAAAACAATGGCAGATAATGTTCACTGGCAAAGAAAAAGAATTGTCATTCTACTCTTTGCAAAGAAATGTATGTATGTATATGTGTATATATATATATATACACATATATCAGTTAGGAAATTCTAAATCTGTAAAGGCAGTATTGAGAAGAGTGATAAATAAAAGCCAGTTTTAAAGTTCTAAAATTAACTTTGGTTAATTAATTTATTATTAACGCTTTTTATGCTAGTGATTGTCTTACACGTTTTTAATTATTGTCACTATGTGGTCAAAACTACTAGTTCTCAACAACCATATCTTAAATTAACTACATAAGTACTAATATTATAATGTCCTCAGTCCACTAAAGAACAGGAAAACTGAAACAAAGCCTTAAGTCATCCAGACCATCATGCACTTTGAAGAAAAACACTGCTTTCAAATGTTTGAATCATTTTTTCTCCATATTAAGAAATAATTTCCTGAAATGTTTGAGAACAAGTCTCCAGTTACTGATTTTTTCTGAGGGAGGAAGAAAATGAAGAGTAATCATAATACTTGCTGTGAGATAAAGATCTTTTCATTTCTACAGATATGTCTAGAAAAAATAAAAAAAAAGAAGATTAATAAACAGAGAAGGAAAAAAAAAAACAAACCCTAAACAAAACAAAGTAACACACCAGATATAGAAATAATTCAGAAGCTACTACTTGTACTTTTTATTGGAATCAGATTCCAGATAAAGTGGCAAATAGGTTGCAAAATGTAGGGCAGACATTGTGCTAGCATTTCCACTACAGCTTCTTTCCTACACAGGAAAATTCCTGAAGACTTCATTAATGCTATTATTAATAGCAGATTGCACGTACTTTAAAGAAAAGTATTTGTTAGTTACTGTGTTGAATATTGGGCTTGTTTGGTTGGGTTATTTTCTCCTCTCTTTTTTAACTAATCTTATTTTGCTATTGATAAACGTAGTGGGTTGACACCGGCCAGATGCCGAACACCCACTAAAAAATTGCTCTCTCACACTCCCTCTGCAATTAGACAGAGGACAGAAAAAAAAACAGCTGAGGAATTCATGAGTAGAGATAAGAGCTAGGAGAAGTCACTTACTGATCACAGGCAAAACAGACTCAATGTGGGGATAGAACTTAAATTTATTACTAACAGAATAAGAGCCAAGAGTGAGAAAATAAAATAGCTTTAAAAACCCCCTTCCCACCCCCACGCCTCCTTCCTTCCATGTTCTCCCTCCTCCCCATAAGCAGTGCAGGGGGATGGGCGGGGGTAGACGGTCAGTTGTTGTTTCCCATGGGGTTTAGTCGAGTCTCTGCACCCCGATGGTCCTCCATGTTCTGCAAGAGGACAACTTGCTTCACCATGGTCTTCAGCAGTTTTTATGGTATTTTTATTACTATAAATTGAACAGTTAATGATGCAGCCTTTCCTACCTTGAAGATTACTGGATCATTAAAATGAAAACTTTATGACACATATGGTGCTTACACTTCCCTGAGAAAGGGATCTAAAAAACCAAAACCAAATCGTTATCATAGACCCTAATTAGTTCAACATATCTAAAGCACTAATTTATGTGTAATTATACAGTTTCTTTGATACTCCAGGGACATTTTGAAGGTATCTTAGGCACTCATCCTTTTTTTCCTTTGTTTTGGTTTTCTTTTTCTTTTTTTTTTTAAATATTCTTGGTTACCTGCAAAGAATTTTCTTTTTTTTTTTTTTTTGTTTTTTTTTTTTTTTTTTTTTTAAATTTTTTTTGGCCCCTCAAAAAAATTTTTTTTTTTTTTTTTTTTTTTTTTTTTTTTTTTTTTTTGTGACAAAAGAACAATTGTTTATTATACTGGAAGTGAAATTGAGTTTTATTAAAATGTTTCTTCTTTGTCCTTTTGTTGGTATTACTGGTTAGTTGATTTTTTGTATATTTGGTTTATTTCTGATGTTTTTTATCATATTGGTAATGCCTATGAATAATTGAGCAGTAACTTCGGTATGCAATAAATATATCTGACTAGTCTGAATTTAAAAATCCTTAGTGTAAAGAAAATATTTAGTGATAAATTATCAATGTTTAAAAAACTTTTCTTCCTTTGTTATATATAAACTGTATTGGGAAAGGCCAAAGTTAACATTTTAACAAAGTATTTTAACACTCACTATTTTTCATACAGGTATGGGAATCAGCAAACATCTCGCCTTTTAGAAATAGTGATACAGATAAAAAATTATCAGTACAAACTAATTTACCACCATTTAGAGTTTTTGTCAGCTTTTAATCTCAAAATTGAAGAAAATATTCAAGTTATTTAAGGTTTGATTTCATTGAATTTCCTGGCACCCGGGCCATGAGTGGTGGGGGAATTTCAGCAGGGAAGACGCTCTGCCATTTTGTTTCCTTTTTGTTCCCAGGGCGGGGGTGCCACTTGTTGGGTGAGTTTCTCCCACTGTGGATAAACTGTTTCCCCTGTGTTTCTGTAGTTATTGCTATTTTCTTTGAGTAATTTTTTTTTTCCTTTTCACTTACATCTCGTCGCATTTTTGTCTCTATAAAAGGGAAGGAGGTTCGTTTCATTTGAGTTCCTACCCAAATATATTATCTTTAAACTAAGACAATTGTGTAATAGGGTACGTGTAATACCTAACAGACACATTAGCTTTTCTCTCGTGGAAGATGTCTTTTTTTTCTCTAAATCTGTGTTTACTTATCTTGATGAAATAGATCAAAAATGTAGGCTTGTCCTTATTGAAATACTGTAGGGTTTTTGCTCAATTTAAGCAGCTAAGGTAATTCAAGGATAATTTATGCACGTTTGAAGTGCTTTTGAGACAGAGTAACCCTTTATGTGTGTGTGTTTATATACATATATATGTGTATATATATATGTAAACTTTTTTGTTATTTCCTAGTCCTAGAAATTCCCATATGTTTATTACTTGTAAAAAAGAGTTTGTATTTGCCAACTTTTTTTTTCACAATTTTTAGAAGATTCACGTGATTTTAGAAGTATGTAAATACAATGACCACAACACAAACACATGAATAAAGAGAATAATAATCTTGGAAATATGAGTATTCAGAACATAAAAAATGTCAACGTTGATATTTCCTTTGTAAATTTGTTTTGTCCTGGCATGCCTAGGCACTTTAATTGAGTAATTAATTGCAGAATCACAGAACACTTTTATGCTGGAATCCTGAATGATTCAGTGCACTGTAGGATTTACATCTTTTGGACACCTTCTTTAAATTAATTGTTCCTTTTATGAAGATTAACTGCATGATATTTAAACAGCAAAAATGTGAGCTTTGCATATGTTATTTTATTTTACAAAATATCTTTGGTGTGCAAGTAATTGAATTTTTACAGTACACGTTAAAACTAAGAACAACAAATAACTAAATAAAAGCAGATATGGGTCCAAAGAATACCAGTATAGTCTACCAATTTTAAAAGCATAACACTGAGATGCTTTGCTTTCATTTTTGATATATAGAACACGTGCCCAAAGCATACAGAATCATAGAATTGTTGGAAAAGACCTCTAAGATCATTACGTTCAACTATTAACCTGACACTACCGTGTCCACCACTAAACTATATCCCCAAGTTCCATGTCAATAAGTTTTTGAACATTTCCAGGGATGGTGATTTCGCCACTTCCACGGGCAGTCTGTTCCAATGGCTCACCACCCTTTCTGTGAAGACTTTTTTCCTAACATCCAGTCTAAACTTCCTCTGGTGCAACTTGACACCATGTCCTCTTGTTCTGTAATTTGTTATTTGTGAAAAGAGACCTACCCCCACCTCCCTACAACCTTCTCTCAGGTAGTTGTAGAGAGCAATAAGGTCTCCCCTCAGCCTCTTCTTCTTCAGGCTAGGCAGTCCCAGCTCCTCATAAGACTTCAGCTCCAGACCTTTAACCAATGTTGTTGTCCTTCTCTGGCTGTGCTCCAGCACCTCAATGTCTTTTGTACTGAAGGACCCAAAACTGAACACAGGATTTGAGATGTGGCCTCACCAGTGGTGAGTGCAGAGGCACAGTCACTTCCTTGGTCATGCTGGCCACACTATTTCTGAAAAAATCCAAAATGCCATTGACCTTCTTGGCTACCTGGGCACACCTCTGGCTCATGTTCAGCTGGCTGTCTACCAGTACCCTCAGGCCTTTTCTACTGCACAGATTTCTTAGCCCTCTTTCCCAAGCTTGTAGCGGTGCGTGGGGTTCTTGTGACTGAAATGCAGGACCTGGCACTTGGCCTTGTTGAATCTAAAACAATTGACCTCAGCCCATCGATCCAGCCTGTCTAGATCCCTCTGCAAAGCCTTCTTGTCCTCCAGCAGATCAACACTCCTACCCAACTTGGTGTCATCTGCAAACTTACAGAGGGTGCACTAGATGCCTATGTCCAGATCATTGATTAAGTTATAAAACAGGATGGGCACCAATACTGAGCCTTGTGCAAAATCAGTGGTGACCGGTCACCAACTGGGTTTGACTCCATTCACCACCACTCTGGGGGCCTGGTTAGCTTTTTAACCAGCAAAGAGTGCCCCTGTCCAAGCCATAGGCTGCCAGTTTCCCCAGGAGAATACTGTGGGAAACAGTGTCAAAGGTTTTATTAAGTCCAGGTAGACACCACAGCCTTTTAATCATCCAATAAATGGGTCACCTTGTCATTAGGAGGAGGTAAAGTTAGTCAAGCAGGACATGCTTTTCATAAACCCATGCTGGCTGGGCCTGCTATCCTGGTTGTCCTTCACGTGCCACATGATGGCACTCAAGGTGATCAGCTTCATGACCTTCCCTGGCACTGAGGTCAGGGTGACAGACCTGTGGTTCCCAGGATCTACTTTTCAAAGGCAGAGACCTACAGAAAAAATACAATCACTTGGATTCAAGAAAAGGTTTTGACAGCGTACAAGATATTTTAGCATGTATTCAAAACTTTAATCCTACAAATGAAAGGTTGCATAGGACTTAGTGAGACGTCTCCTTACAGAGACGTATTGACTATGCACATAAAGATGAAAGTTACAGACATAATTTTATCCTGGGTATATACCAAACAACACATCATTCAACACAGAATCATAAAGATATTTAACTTAATTGTTCTATCTAGAGAAGATCAGAACAGATGGATAAAAGGTCCATAACTGCCTATTTTTAATACAGGGTGCACAGACTAAAGTTGGCAAGAATATGTTTGATTGTTTCAGAATTGAAATACGCTTCTTTTTGGGGTTAATTTCATCTATGGATTTTTTGAAAGTCTAATGCGTTCTGGACACTTCTGATGACTGTGGGTATATGAAGAGAGACAAAGATATATATGAAGAGCTGCCTTACCATGACTACACTTCACCTAAATACTTAAAAGTTTTATTTCTCCTCTGCTGGGTAAAAAAAAAATAAAGTAACATTATAAATCCTCCAAAGCTGTAGTGAATTTAAATTATAGTCTAAAATAACATATCCAGCTTCCTTGTGACATAAAGGAAGAAATATGGAATTGAAACAGAAAGGGCACCAGATGTTTTGGAAGTATATTGAAGGAATTAGTGTCTGAAAGGTTTGAAGATACTGGTAAACTGTGTAAGTGAAGTATTTCAGTTGTTGGTTGAACCTTTTATTGGATGTATGGTGGGAAGAGTCTTATGATATACTGAAAGTGCTGAACTTAGAAGGAAAGTTAAAAGTAGCCCTAGGCTATGCCTAGAGCTTGTAATATCACAGACACACCTGTAGAGCAACCACAAAGTTTCTAGACCTCAGGACTGTGAAGAAAGTTTTCTAAATGACTGCAGTTAGATGACTGCAATACAACATTATACTGGGTCAGCTGCAGACTGAGAGCCTGAGGCTTGGTTTATATTACAAAGTTTTTGCAGCCACAGCTATATCAGTCTGCACTACAACAGCAAAACCAAACAAAACAGCAGAAACCTTCTGTGACACCCATCACTGGCAAGTCTTTCACAGAGACTTAACTGTGTCCGCAGAAGATAATTTGTGGCTTTACATATCAACACTTACTAATAATACATGTAGGAAGGTAGATGTGAGTTATTTAGAAATAGGAATGTACTGATGTTTTTTGTCAGTGTAAACATGCAGAAAAAATCTAGGTAAAAAAACTAGAATCCAGACCCTCTTACCATTAGACTGCGGACTCACACTTCTGCATATGTTCCTTTTATGTCCTTGCTTATTTCATTTCATACAATAACAAAAATATCAGAGAAAAGCACTCTTTCACATGGATGGAAGAAACTTTGACAGAATAATAAAGCCAAACGGGCATATTTTGAATGTTTTTATTGTTTACCAAGTAAACACTTAAAATCTTTTTAAAATATTAAATAATTTATCCGTTAAAATTTGCAGAGAAAGTGTATAGGAGTAGAGCAGCTAAGCCCAGCTTTAAGTTGCTGTTTTAAGCAAAGAATAAGCTCTGATTAGCTTTTAAAAGACAGAATTTATGGGAATAATAGACCTGAATCAAGACCTGCATACTGATCTGAATAATGAACTAAAATCAAGGAAGTGCTCAGTGTTTTCCATTGATTGTTTCAAGAAACCTTTCTGATTTGCTTGTCAGTGAATTGCTCTGCATCCTTTCTGAAGCATCGGTCTCATTTCATTTACTGTGTACAGAACAGCCTTTATCTCATAGCTCTGAAATTCATTGCACTGGTATTTTCTGCAAATACTGAAGTTACCATAGGATTTTACTAAATCTTCATCCTGCAATATTTAGAATCTTTCGTCCTTTCCCTGAAATCGTTTGCCCCATAATAACAAATCTTGTATTTCTAAAACAAATTGTGCTAAGCCCATCTCACTGATTTGAGCTATTATCCGTATGAAAACTTTGGAACCTGTAATTCAGAATCTTTGAGAAATTTGGAGATAATTATAGGCAAAACCTACAGGTTTATACTTTATGAGTTTTTCAATACACCCTTAGTACATTTGTAGCTTTGTTACACAACTCATTTTAGTTACTTTACAGTACTTGAGCTATAAGCTAAGCAAATAGTCCCTAATGCTGTGATTACTTCCATCTAGCAAATATTGAAATACATCTATGGCAACTTGAAGCTCAACAATAATAGAAGTAAATACCGGACAAGAAAAAAAAAAAAAAGAAAAAGAGATAAAAAATTTTATTTACCTTCATATCTTACTTTGATTGCTAAGAAGTCAAACTGTCATACAATAATATTATCATATAAAGCATATATGAAATAAAGTCCATAGCTATAATGAAGGAAATTAAGCAATAAATATGGCTAATACATCCTACAAAACTAAAGACAGTATAGAAGTGATAGACTTTTTGCAAAACAATTTTGTTTTCAAGGATTGGTTGTTTTTTTTTGGGGGGGGGAACAGGCAAGGATGGGAGGGGTTGGAAATTCTGTGGAGAAATCACGAGTTTCATTAGATCCTTTAAAATGTTTCTTTTCCCTATACAGTTGCAGTGACTCTAATCAGAAGATCATTGTACGTGAGGAGTTAGTTGTCCGCAAAATGGTGAACCTGAATAGGCACAGGCTTGTGCTCTGCATATGTATAACTTGGCCGTCACGTCTGTAGCTTTTTACTGCAAGATAAGCTCAGCCAGCAAATCCTGGTGGAGGAGCCTGTAGCTCTTCCCATTGGGTACCAGCAATTATGCCACCTGTGCACCTATCTTAAAGTAAAGCAGTATTTTCTCATGTGAACACTTTTTTACTTTACAGTAAAAATGATCGATAAAAAATGTTTTCTACTAAGAAAGTCCTATAAAAGCTCTAAGTACCAAAATGCTGGTGAACCTCTCTGTTGAGAGGATCTGGGCAGCATGATCAGAGGTGAGCAGCTCTGATCAGAGGTGCCTTGCCACCTAGTGGTCCAATTCAGTTTCCCGGAATATAAGGCAACATAGGATTACCTATGCTACTTCTCTTTTTCATTCTACTGTCACAAATGTTATCAATATTTTTTGGAATCTACAATCTATCGTTTCTAGTGGGATCATAACTGACACTAGCCATAGTTTACTACAATAATCTACAATAAAGAAAAACAAAAAACTACAATAGAGAATTAGTTCATCTATAATATACTTCTCTGCAGCCAAAGAAATGGGAAAATGTGGTTAGTAAACTTTACTGCACAAATAAGCATATAGCAAAAAAAAAAAAAAAAAAAAAAAAAA
>VXAY01005390.1:55591-83078 GCA_013399855.1 Oxyruncus cristatus | reverse complement strand
AAAAAAGAAAAAGTCTTAATATTGCGGTTTACGCTTTTAAGTTTTAATTCATGTATCTTATGTGATTTAGAGCACATTTATGGTGAATATCATCATTTTTACTTTCTTGATAACTGAGGGTGGGCGGGAGAGAAAACTCAGTTCTTGGTTTAGCTGCTATGGGAAAATCTACTCTTCAAAAACATGTTTTCTGGTCATATTCACTTTCCGAAGAACTCAATTTCAGTATCACTTCAAGGCATTTAAAATGTTATTTTTCTTACTATCTTCTAGTTTCCAGTCAGAAGATATTTTTTGGCCTTATTTTTCATGATATAACAAACATGAAACAGTTATCTCAGATACAGCTTAGTTTTCAAGCAGCTATTCTTGTGCTTGCAAGGTAAGTATTTTATTTTGGTTTTAATCTTCACATAGCAACATTAGTAACATCAGTTTAAACTCATAGTTGGGGAAAAAGCCTCCACAAATAAACCCTTAACTCAAATACAAATTAACAAATATTTATTAGTGGGAAAAATGATTATTAATTACCATCAGGTGTACTTTGAAAGTTGTGTCTTGAATAACAGCAATCAAAACCAGCGTAGGTTATGCAATATAAGTTCAATAACCTGAGATATCTAGGAAATCCTAAATGCAAATTAAGCATGACACCCTTCTCCCCATTAGTTAGCATATGTATTTTCTAGTCTACCTGTAGTTAGTAGATTGGCAAAAATATAGACTATAACAAACTTTATGATGCTTACCTAGGAAGCTTAAAAAAAACCCCACACTGCATTAATGCATTGCAGCTGTCAAATCGCCACTACTTCTCTTCGGAAAATGAACGAGAAACTCAGCAAGTCTCATGCCCTCTTTGAAGAGAAGCATTATTATTTCATTTTACCTTTCTTATTTGCAACAGTATACAAACACCTATCTGGAGCCCTGAGTATCTGTAATGCAATAATAAGACCTCTTCAAACTTGTACAAAATAAAAGGCAAAAGCCAATCTAAGATTTCATGAAAAATCAATAAGAAAATATAGCCAGGATGTTTCACAGATTGCTAATATGACTTCCTAACAATTTTCCTAAATATTACTAATGTATACAAGTGACAACGGAAATGTTTTGCTCCTATTTTGCAGTTCCAGGATGGAGAGACTCTTTGGTTTAAGAACCTTATAGTTTATTGGAATAGTAAGTACTCTGCTGATTCTACTTCTTGACTCTTTATTCATTGAGTTATAATAGAGAATATTCAATATAAACCCATCTCTGTCTGTAAAACTAACAAGAATGTTCAGCCTGGAACACATGCAAAAATATATTCTATGTCAGGCTGAGTGTGTCTGTCTTTTACCTGCACATAGTGTGATTATATTAATAATTGTCAGAGACGACAGTATAAATGTTAATACTGTAATATAATATTCTCAGCAAAAAATAGAAGAAAGGAAGACTAATTAAAAAAATTAAAAATTTAAAATCCTTTATATGTAAAATTACACAAGCATGAAGTGAAAAAAAAGTCTTATTTCTTTGTAATGTCATATCAGGGTAATGAAAGCCAACCTGCTTTCTAGTCTCCTTATTTTTGAAAATGCAAGATGAGATATAAGACAACAACATGGAGAACAGCCCTGACTTGCAGAGATCTCAGACAGAGACTTTCTGCTAGAGAGGATTAAAGTGAAGTTGATGTCTACAGGAGAATCTAGAGAGGGGAAAAAATAATACTTAATTAAAAAAAACCCCAAACAAAGTAGAATTGTAATTTCTGTCTGGATTAAGACAAATATGGAAGATTTTATTACTAGATTCAGAGAAATTGAGATAAGCTACAGCTCAGATCACAGAAGTGAAGCTTATTTTTGCTGGGATCATAATAGATCATTAAAAAATCTATTGTTTGAGTTTTTGAGAAAATATTACCTGAATATACCTTTGGTAGAGGTCCTAGATATGATGTTTGTTCAGAGAATGGAGGAGATCTAGAAAACAGAGCAATTTCTTGCCTGCATTGTACTGAATTTTGTTGAATAATCTACCAATTTAAGAAGGTGGTAGGTAAAGACTCACACTGTGTAGCACATTTATATGAATGTATTTATGTATGAACATGTACTTCTGCTTCTGTACTTCTGATATTCTCTCAATAAATTAGATAACCAGCTTCAGTCTACATGTCCAATAGCAGTCTAATGTCAACGTTTACGGAAAAAGGAACAATGACCTAGCCAAAATCTAGAATTAGTTTTCTAATTACTTTGTGAGCACGGTCTCTTTTTCTTTGTAATGGCTTCTCTAACATGTTGAGAGTAATCAATCCGGAACATAATGTACATATCAGATCATGATGAATGTATGTTTGCTAGTGTAGGTCACACACTATTAGTTGCTTGGTAGACAAAGTGGCCTGGAGTCCCAGCAAACTGGTGCAGAGACCATTGGGTCTGGGGTCTCTAAGCATAAGCCCCTGTGTATGTCTGTGCATCAAGAAAAGTTGGGTTCAGGGAAGTCTTGGTCAACTGCCAGTCACCTCTGTGTGGAGGGGTGGAGGGGTGAGAGTGAGTAAGGGAGTCTTTACACCAGAAGCCGGAGTGGGGCTGCAGCCTTGGGAGATTGTACATACAAGTGCTGTCAGCTGGGGAGCCTGCTATCCAAGGGCAGCTACTGGACAGATGGGGTGTCTGAGCCCCCCTACTGGAGGTATCTACATTGTGTGCGTGTGTGTGTGTGTAAGTATGTATGTCTGTATATGTATATATATATTTCCCTTAACAGACTGCCACCCGGCATGGCCAGAGAGAGATGAACAGGATGAGGCCATTGATGCTCTTTGTGTTCATGTGAGTGCTCTGTGTGGTCACCAGCTCTATCTGCATACAACTTTATATATATATGTGTATAAGTATATATATATATGTTTGTGTACATCTGTATATAAGTTTGTATATTTGTATGAGTCTTGTATATCAGTATGTGTGTGCCTACAGCGACTACATGCTCAGCCTTGTTACTGCATGACCCTGGGGGTGTGGACCTGCTGCAGCCTTGTGTCTGTCGTGCTCCTGGATTTTTCACCTCCTAACACATAGCATAAAAAAAATCTTAAATGTCTAATCAAAGACGTTGTATTAATTCCAGATCTAATTGTTGTAGGCAAATAAAGACAATATGGATTGAAAAGGACCTTCAAGATGAAAATACTGTTAATAACACAGGGATGTTTTACTATTTCTGAACAGCACTTGCACAGTGTCAAGGGCTTCTCACTTTCTCACACTGCTCCACCAGTGAGGATGCTGGGAACCTACAAGAGGTTGTAAAGGGACACAACTGGGACTGCTGAACCAACTGACAGAAGGCATATCCCATACTGTATAACATAGTGCTCAGCATCAATACTGAGAGAAAGGAGCAAGGGAGTGACTTTAGGAATGATGGAATTTATCTTCCCAAGTAATCATTTCATCTGATGGAGCCCTGCTCTCCTGGAGATGGTTCAACAGCTGCCTGTTGATGGGAAATAATGAATTATTTTCTTATTTTGCTTTCATTGCACATCCAGCCTTTATTTTACCTACTAAATTGCCTGTATCTCAAATTGTGAGTTTTCTCACTTTTAACAGTTTGATTCTCTTCCTCATCCCTCTGTGCTGTGTGTCAGAGAGCAGCTGTGTGGTGTTTACCTGCCTACTGGGGTTAACCCAGAACACCTCCAAGCCAAAAATCTCTGTGACCTGCACAGACTTGTGTCAGTGAAAAGATACCTCCTTTCTGATTCTTTCCAGTGTCACACTGGCATTCAGAAGGATGCTGCATGATCAGTACTACAACTGACAGCAAATTTCATAGGCACTGTAGACATAGAAGGAGGTTTAGCATTTTATATCAACAGCATTTTGCCAGAATTTTTCTTTTAATCCAAATTGCTCTCCAAAGGAAAAACAAGAGCTGTCCCTTCCAAATTAAAAAAGGTAACAGTCTTGTTATGCTCAAGTAGCAAGATTAAATGAATCATTCAAGTTCTTACATCACTTTAAAGTTCATTTCTTCCTTTTTGACAAAGATGTATGAGAAACCGAAAAACATATTCTGTATGTGTCATCTGTTTCAGCCTTATCTAAACAGGAGGAAACTCTCTTAAAACAGGAAATTTATGATTTCTCCTGACCTTCAGGAACTCTTTTATTTTGTCGGGTTTTAATAAATTAGCTTTAGCTTTAGTCCCAGACACAGTAGAAGAAACCTCTAGGCTCACACAATAATACAGAGATATTGATAAAAGCTAAATTTATGCAAGAGAATGCTTTAGTAGAGTCCAATGCAGAATCCCAGTCTACATGGCTGCAAATTCTAAAAAAACACAGGATAATGGAAAGAAGTATTTTGCCATCAGTTTGCTGAATGCAGTGATTCATTCTTTGAATTATTTCAACATTGTTTGTATTCTAATTATATGTAAGATTGTCTAAACATGAAGCAGAGATTCACAAACTCCTTAGACATGTTAGATAAATCAACAGGGTAGGAAAAATTTCTGTACCATAAAATGACCTAAAGTTGAAAATTTTTAAAATCAAATTCTGTCTATCATTGTAGAGAAATAAATTATTTTCTCTACTAATTAGTATGCCATAGTTTTTTTCTTTAATTTGAAAGACTGTAATGTTTATCAACATGAAATGGTGTTTGTTCATTATGTTGATTTTTGTTATGGGATCCCACGATTTGGAATAATTATGAAAGAAACAACAGAAACATATTTCTAATTGTTCATTGTTTGTGGTATCCGTGGAAATATGTCAGCTCGACATCAACGATTAAAAAGCTTTATTTAAAATTTAGGGAAAAACAGTTGTGAATTATAAACATTGTCTATAATGGAGCTTTGTAGTTTACATAATTATATTCTGTGAAAGAAAGGAGGCAGGCTTGGTCTGACTTCATTTTTCCACTAGAAAAGATTCCACTGTCTTCATCCCATGATACCAGCTGCACTGTGCTTTGTATGAGATCACTGTGCTTAATTTCAATAGCCTGCAGAAAGAGTTTATTTTTTAAGTGCTGTCTTTTGCAGATGTGCCAAGGGAAAGATAATTTTGGTTTCTCTAATCATATGCAGAAAGCTCGTCCTGTTCTGAAGCTTTACTTTGCATGGTGCTTCCAGAATAGCCTTGTATAGAAATCATGGTTTCAAACTGAAGTACATTTTAAGTCAGTCTGTTTCCCATAAGGATTCTCCAAAGGTACTTAGAATTTGTACTAAATATGAATATTTTTTTTACTCACGGGTATACTAAGTGCTGTTTGAAAAGAATGTGTGTATAAAGACTTTGCAAATATAAGACCAGTATTTTAAAAAATGGTATTAAAGGGTGATGACAAGAACATAAAATTTGTCACAACAAAACTTTTAGAAATCCTTGTACTTTGATAAAAAACTTTGGGCACTGAGCCCATTTCTACAGTGAATAAAACAGAGCAGATTTTCCTTTTCCAAGGTAAATTCTCCTCTTGCTATTTTAACTTAGGCTAAGTGCTTATGAAACAAAGTCTATGAATTTGTAAACCTTAAACCCGTTCTGCTTATCTAAAGGAATAATGCATGTATTTCCCTCAGCACAAATGCTTAAAAATAAGCCCACAGTTTTATTTTGTGTTTCCACTAGACAAGGGATAGTCTTTAAAATAATGCCTCTTGGAACTACTGTTCTATCCTGCGAATTTTAAATGAAGCTTTTAAACTTCTTGGCAATACTGATGCTAAATTAAATGATTTTTGCTCAGAAACTTTACTAATTTTTAGACTTAAAAAATCTCCTTATTAAACTGAAAATCAATTTTAAATGATTTATTTACCAAACTTTGGGAAATAGTTGGAAAAGCATTAATTAATTAACTAAATTGTCCAATTGGCAAAACATTTAAGATATTCAAAATATAAAACTATCACAGTTGATTCAAAGAAAATAATAATCAGTAAAAATGTTAAATGTACTAAGATTAAAATAACATCTGTGATTTTTTTCTTGTTGCAAATAAATATTTCTGATTGTATCTTTCTTTTCTTGAAGTCAAATTATTTATCATTTTTATTAACAATAATAAAAATTGGGAGTGTGTATGCACGTGCACGGAAATAATTTGAAATTATCTGGTTAAGATGAGGAAAACAGACTAAAGAAAGGGACAACAATGAAAGATTCAGTCAATTTTATTGTATGGATTGGACAGCAAGGCAGACCTGCACCTAATGACAAAACCCCCCAAAGAATTCAGAACATAAATATGAATAGCAGTATGCAACTATATATAAAATACACATTACAATCATGAAATTCTTATGTGAAAATACTACATTATTTTGTACATCATCAACAACAAAGACAAAGTAAGCTTTCTAATCTTGAAATATTATTTGGGCCTTGAAATGAAGGAGCAGAGAAATAATGAGACCATTTTTTAATGTTAATCCTTTCTTAGAAGATTAGAAAGTAAAACTAGCAGAGCAGATCCTGCCTATTTCTTAGAGCAAGCCTTTAATCACATTATAATGCAGCTGAACGTAGCTTGGTTGGGTGCTTATTTAATTATAATTAAATGCTTGCAACACATGTGTCAGTGACAATATCCCTTTTTCTAGACATCAACACTAGGATACGCGGCTAATGATGATTCCACATTGAAGCAGTTGGGAAGTGTCTTGAACAGTCTCTGATGGGTAATAGCTGAGAAAATAGATTGCAGTGAAAAAAAACAACAAACTAATATTTTGGGAAATAGTATGACTAATATGACTGGGAAAAGTATTGGAGTGACAGCCTGAGACATTTATAGACTTTAACGATACATAGATTTATCACTGAGAAATTTTGTCTAAATTGAGGTGTCCTCTGCATCTTAGGTTAGTTTTCAAGAGGCAGTGATATATGAAAAATACATATTTCAGTAACACCGAATTAGAGTTATTATGAAAAGTTTACCTCAAACAGTATAATGTGGTTAAAAATATGTAACATTATTTATTAACTGGGAATCTTTTCTCCAAATTCTTGGTAACCTTGTCAAATATGGACTCAGTGAAACCTATACCTTTTTAATTAAACCACAACTGGAAAACAAAGCTTTTCGGTCTAGGAATCTTGTTATAATGTAGTAACCACATAGCAACACATAAGTGACCATGCCAGTTATGACAGTTGAGAAGATCTGAATTCAAAGCTCTAGTCTAGTTTAGGTAGAATAGGTATTTCAATCTGAATCCTCCAGACATGCTACATTTACTGTCAGATTCCCATCATCCTGTGGTATAGGATTCATTTTTATTTAGAAAAAAAAGTTTAAATGTCTTAGTTTAATCAAAGTTTTCAATATGAATATTTGAAGTCTTGCAAATTATTTTCTTCCAGCTTTCAGCAATAACCTGGAGGTGTTTCTATAAAATCATTTTACTTCCCTCTGAGGACTAAACTGTTGCTGTATCACAAGGAAATCATTGATTTCAATGGGTGTAATAGTGACATAAGTAAAGTTAGTGAAACAGCAAAGAAATGCCACAAAACCTGGCAGATCAGACAATGTATGTGTAAGTAGAATGTATATATCAGCTGTAATCAATATACAGAGCTATTTGAACCGACTATCTATACACCATCATCACTTAATGCAGCTAAGACATGGTCTGTGCCAATTTTCTAATGGTGTAGACAGGTCTTTTGAAAGAGTTTATGCAGAACTTCCTGCAGGCTAGAAGATATGTTAAACACTTACTCTGAAGGGTTACATCTGACACTCACTGATCTACAACAGTTAAATACCTACTGTTGAATGCTGGATGTCCACTAATCGTCACGTGACTGAGACTGTAAATCCTCTGTGTGCCTTCTTCAAATAAACAAGTTGCTAGGAGAAAGGTAAAGTTCCCTTCTGAATTACCTCACTGCAGCATCATTCAGCACTATTCAGTTTCTGACATTTGTGGATTTGACAAGTGGGCCACTTGTTGGACAAGGAATTGGCTGGATGGTTGTACTCAAATGAGTTGCAAGCTATGGCTTGATATCTGGGTGGAGGTCAATGATGTGCAGTGCTCCTCAGAAGTCTGTACGGGGACCAGAATTGTTTAAGTCTTTGCCAGGGACATGGAGAGTGGGATTGAGTGGACCCTTAGCAAGTTTGTGGATGTCAGGAAGCTCTGTGGTGCGGCTGATACTCTAGACAGAAGCAGGGAAGTGATACCATTCAGAGGTACCTTGTCAGGCTAGACAAGTGGGCCCATGCAAGCCACATGAAGTTCAACAAGGCCAAGTGTAAGGTCCTACACCTGGGTTGGGGCAACCCCAACCACTAATACAGGCTGCGAAATGACTGGCTTGAGGGCACCCCTGCAGAGAAGGACTTGTGGGGTATTGGTGGCTGAAAAACAGAATATGAGCTGGTAATATGTGCCTGTAGCTCAGAAAGCCCACTACATCCTTAGCTGCTTCAAAAGAAGCATGGCCAGCAGGTCAAGGGAAGTGATCTTCCCATGCTACTCCCCTCATGATGCCACCCAGATTACAGTGTCCAGCTCTGGGGTCCCTAACGTAAGAAGGATATGGACCTACTGGAGCAAGTCCAGAGGAGGGCCAGCCACTAGGATCAGTAGAGAACTGGAGTACTTCTCCTATGAATACTGGATGAGAGGTGGGTTTTGGTCATCCTGGAGAAGAGAGAGTCTGAGGAAGGATCATGAATGATGTTTTACCCGTTCTTGTCTACCCTACCTTTATAGAAGTGCAGTCTCTTGTCCCTTGGCTTCTTATTTATTTAAAGGACAAAGACAAGTAACCAAAGTCATAAAGATATTGTACATTGAACTTATAGTAAAAGAAGAAAAAGCTTCTTAAAAATATGCAAGATTTTTGGGAGCATCTTTAAAACAAAAAATAGACTTTTTCATTTATACTTGGATGCTTTTCAGCTAGTTACACTTTCACATGTTTCAGGTGTTGTCACTTGCTTACATTTTCTGTTTTTATTCTAATGAGTGTTAGATAAATGACTGACCTGTATTTGAAAAAAAAAAAAAAAAAAAAAAAAAAAAAAAAAAAAAAAAAAAAAAAAAAAAGGGGGTTTACTTGGGCTAAATTATAGTCTAGAGCATTTTCGAAAGGTTGTCTGAATCCTCACAAGAAGATCTATTATGACAGACTGATGTCAGTACCTCACATTTGGCTCAGAGGTACAAGTAAGCAAGAAAAGCAAACCAATCTGGCTTCAGACTGGCTCTTTTAATCACCAGCTGGCTAAGGCTACTCAACTATACATTTCCCAAGGAAAGATTATAGAGTAAAAAGCCCTAATCCCCATACCACCTCCAGATTCTCATGAATTAATGCATTAGTTCATAAATAAATTACATACTCAAACTCTGCCTAAACTATGTTCAGTCATTTTCTTGCATCCCTATGGGTAGCTGAGTGTTCACTCAGATTTTTTTAATTACTAGTTGACATCAGAAGGAACAGTGAACTTTCTCTCTTCCCTCCCCCGCTATGTACATAACACAGTGATGCATTTTTAGTAAAACCAAACGAATGGAAGGATGGCAATGAATGGGATACATTTTTACTATTTCCTGAAATAAAGCTTATTAAATATTGAGATGTAAATGTTAAATGGCACATTCTAATCACAAAAAGATAATGATACTTAGGGTATTACAATTTTTAAATGGTTTTTTTTCCCTATAACTTTTTAGGTATCAGTACTGCAATATTTTTCATTAGTTTTAATATTTCATGCTATTTGATAATTAAGGACAAATCAGTCAGTATTTAGTTTTCAGCTTTCTAGAAGAGGTAGAGAGTAAGCAGCCTATGATATTGGTAGGCATTGTTTCATTCATTGGATGTCTCAGGAAAGAGTAATAAGAGTAATAAGGCTTTGTACCTGGTTGCATTGTCAAAGGCTGGCAAAGATTTGATGGTCTGAACAGTAGTTTTATTGTGTCTTTCTGACTCAGAAGGAAATTTCAAGTCCTCAGGAGAAGTAGAATTTCATGCATTTTCCCTTTATTAACATCTGCTACATCACTTAGGCATCTCTACGTGATTAGTGTTGTTTCCAGGTACCAAATTCTTATGCATTTACTAGTAAGTCCAAACAAGAGAATTAAATAAATAAAGGTTCTCTTGTCCTTCCAAGATAGATCTAGAAATGTTTCTGTGTTTCTTTTTAAGTGGAACAAATTAGTAGAAAAGCACTTCCAAAGAGGTTAATAAAATGTCTGAGATTAACCAGCCAGTTTCATTTTGAACCACAAATAACTATATTCTGTTGGGTGAGGCTGAAGAAAGTATGTCAGGGGATACATAAAGGAGTGGGAGTGTTTTTTCAGTAAGAAAACAAAAATAGTTGACATTAACACCTACATTCAGGCTTCCAATCCACAAAATTAAGATGATCAGAGGACTGGATCACCTGTCCTATGAAGACAAGCTGAGCAAATTGGGGTTGTTCAAACTAGAGAAGAGAAGGCTCTATGGAGACTTTATAGCAGCCTTCCACTATCTAAAGGGGGCTTTAAGCATGAGGCCATACAGCCATGAGATATTCCAGGAATTCCATTGTGAAGGGATTACCTTGGGCATGCTGGCCTGCTGCTTGGTGTGGTGATTTTCGGACAGAGGCCGGATGACCATTATCACAACAATCAGCCGGGTGGGACAGGCAGTGATGCAAAAGTATCACAATTACATTCTGCCCTTGCAGAAAAGTAATTTGTCTCTTCGTAACCCTCAGTTTCCCTCACTGACATGTAAAGGGGCTGCCCCACCACAACTTATGGCAGCAGGTCCTGGGCTCAGGCCCTGCTTTCTTGGGCCTCTCTTCCCTCCAGGGCTCTATCCCATGGTACTCTACCAAGCAGATCCCTGTAGAGGTCAAAGACTCCTCTCCTGAAGTCCAGCTTAATAAACTTGCTGTGTGCCCTCCTTGCTGCTCTACAGATCTTGAACTCCACCATTTCATGGTCCTTGAAGCCAAGGCTGCCCTTAAGTAATGGCCTCTAAATGATTTTCACACGTGCATGGCAGATAAACTTGAACAGCTGTGACACTTGTTGGAAAAAAAAATACTGGTGAAATACTAACTGCCATACATTTTCTAGAAATATCTTTATTAAAACTCTACAGTGACTATATAATTAATGAAATTCAACTCTTAGATGCAAACTAAAAAACCAGTCTGATATTGTGTTAAACAGAGATCCCCATTTACTATATGTGATCTCTGATAAAGACCCTTCAGGTCAAATTTAAGCCCCAAACTTATCCTTTTTCAGTCAGTGATATAATAGATCTAGCAACAGTAGTAGTAAGACCAAAAAACACCAAAGCTTCTTGAAAGTTGGCTTGTCAGCCTGTGATTCAATATGTACAAATATGCACAACTCTATGATATTTAGTCTCTCATCATAGCTCAACAAATACTGCAACATACATAGACTGCCAGATATTACATGGTTAACTAAAAAGGCTACAAAATTATTCAAATTTTATGCATTAAAATATTTTACATTTTTAATAGATGAACATTAAAAAGAACATTAAAAGGGCTTGTATTTTTAGTTATTCTACTTTGAAAGTAGTTTCTATGTGCTGTGATTATAATAATAATGAGTGAATATGTTTTCCTAACATCACTGAAATTTAAGGCTCACATAGGTGTTTCAAGTTGCATAGTGTGTATGATAATGGGCACTGAATAGCAACTGTATTGATTTTACTCTGTTATTCCAGCTTTACAGTCATGTAAATGGAATTACAGATTGACCCATAATTTATGATGTTTAAATCTATGTTCATGTCATGGGAGTTTTTACATTTGAACAGAATATTAGTGGATTTCAAATCCTTTACCCATGGGAATTGTAATTTTGGTGCCTTTAATTTTCCAATTAAATAAAAGAAATCAAGTTCTTATTCCCCATGGGAACACACTTGTTACCTATAGTACTGTATACTATAGGTAGAAATTTTGAGGTGTCTTCATTAATATTTACAAAGTCCACTAGCTTCCTGGATCCATCTCATACAAAAAAGCCTAGGGAAGGTCAAATAGAGAGCTGAACCAGAGAAAATTAATTTCTTTTGAAGAAAGGGAAAAAGAAACACTGCTTCTGCACCCTGTCTTCAAAGTAATAGCTAGAAAATACCTAGTTTTACATTAAACAAGTAGGGTCACCAGTCATCATAGAAAGCCATAGTGGATTAAAGTTTATTATTAAAAAGCCAGGAGAATATAGTTTATAAATGTTTTGTAATTTCCTAGGGTAGTTTATTAATTTTCATACAGAAAATTATAATTCATATGTGGAATGGTTTTACAGACTTTAAAAAGATATAAATGTAAATTAGAACTAACACAAAAATAGTGACATATATGACTGATTGACAAGGTCAGAACATAAAAAATGGACTATTCTGGCTTGATCTCTGTTGGTTGTCATACGCCCACCCACCTCCTCAACAGGACAATGAGAAAATATAAGATGGAGAAGCTTGTGGGTTAAGATAAAGATGGGGAGATCACTTACCAATTACTGTTACAGGCAAAGCAGAATTGATTTAATTAATTGATCTAATTAAGTGATTTAATTAATTTAATTTGTTGCCAATTAAAAATAGAGTTGCATGGTAAGGAACAAACACAAAAACTTAAGACACTTCTATCCTCCACTCTATGTTCTCCAGTTTCAACTTCAAGCCTTTAAGTTCAGCTCCTGTGAGTTGAACCACTCCTTTCAGTCATAAATAAGCTTTGTCAATTGGGTAATACTGTTCTTTGGATTAGGAATTTCATATTCTCTGCTGAACATTTACATGAAGATCCATAACAAGGATTCAATTAGGTTTTTGTGTTCACAGCTATCTTACATACATCACTGCTTCTGTTAAAATAAAGAGCTGTATACCTTTAAAGCTAAGTATTTTATCTTTCTTTTTTTTTTTTTTTTCCTGAATGAGGAAATTTGGAGAAAGAAAATGAAGAAGAAAAAGTAATTTCAAAAACACTATTATAAATGCGGGAGAATACTTTATGAAAGAATTATATAAAGAGGCACAACAAACTTTTTTTCTTTCAAAATCCACTATTGTTACAGTTTATATGGGATGTTTCAATTAACATGCATTTTTGTTTATTTTTATAATTACTTATAAAATGCATGTATAAAGCCATAAAGCTCTGTTGATTATTCATGACTGTTTCTTTTAGTAATTAACTATTCTATTTTTTAGCTGTCTTGTAAAGTGTAAGTTCTTTCCCCATGAACAGGAAAGTAAACATCCACATAAACGTCAAGATAGCTGACAAATGCTTCCAAAACAAACTCACAAAGGCATTATTTCTATGTCTACATGTAACACATTGTCTATAAGGTCTATGTCTATGAGAAAATTAGCAAATTTAATAACATGGAAAATAATTTCTTACTTCAGTAAGTGCTTCAAATTATGTAAATAAATCACAAAGTGGGTTTGCAACTAAATAATGTTCCCTACCTCTTCTTGAGGAGTTGAACATGTGTAATTTGGCTAAAAGTGAACGTTGACCACACTGGAATCCATCCCATGCGAATAATGGCTGCTCTATTTAAGCTCTTGTTCACTTGCAGATGCCACTCAAAATACTGCTTTTGTAAAAACTCATTTGGTTTTAAAAAAGCATCTACAAAGAGGATCTATGAAGATCCTCTCCCTGAATCTTTATTCTCTAATACTATAAAATAGTATAATCAAAAGCTTTTTGGACTCCTTTCTAGCAAACGTAATAATTTTGCATATTAATTAATGTTCAAAATATTGCTTTTAGAGTTTGCCAGCTTTGAAAATATGTTTGAACTAAATACTTTTTAAAACAAGTCTAATATAACAAAATATTTTTATACAGTTTTCATAGATTTCATATAAATATACAATATTTTTTATCTTACTACTGATAGTCACTTTGTAGTCTGCTTTTAAACCAAATATATTGTCAATAAGCAATATTATGGTAAATGATAAGAAGAAAACAGGATGTCAAATAGTTAGAAAGCCTATTGTTAATTTGTATTGTAAAGTACAAATACTGTCAATTTATGCTGTAAAGAAATATTGTGTGTACCCTAGACAATTTCCTCATCATTACTACCTCAAAAATACTCTTTATAATACATAATTTCAACAAAGATCAAATCTGGTTTGAGTAGTTTTTTGTTTGGCCCTGTGAAGTTGATAATAATGTCATTTACCATTATTGCACTTATAACCCTTTTGCATTATCTATAGTGTGTAAAGAATTTGAAGGAGTGTACAAAAAATCATAATTGCCATAGAATCACATTTTTTATATATTGAACATAACACAAAATAGGTAGATAACTATACAAATACCATTAAATAATTTTTGCAGAAGTTTTTATTTCTTAAAATTATAATGACTTAGTTATCAGATCAGAAATCAAAGTTCGAGGCTGATAAATATATAAATCAATGAAATATTAAAAGAAGCATATGCATTCTGCTGAAAAGTAATTTTCTAATAAAAACACAACTTATAACGGCGATAATTATGTGTAAAGATGTGGGAAAAGATTCATCCTCTGTTATTATTTAATTATATAAAGTTAACAGAAAAAAATCTTGGTAAAGTCAATGGCATTAGAGACTGCTTTGTTAGAGAAAAATTATTAGAAATAATTCTTGTAGTGTATTACAAAAATGCTTAGCTTTAAATATACTAGCTTTCCTGTGGCAAGAATGTCTCCCCAGTGCGTGCCATTTGACCACTGAGAAAAGCTTCTTACTTATTATAGCTGAAAGCATTTTTAAATGGACAGAGAATGAGTTGGTCAGAACTCCTTGGAGGAGGAATACAGCAGTATCTTGAACTTACAGTTGTTTGTGGCAAAGTGCCTGTAAACTACCATGAAAACTCTAAATTACTAATATGCAGAAAGCTAGAGCCCTTGGCCCCAATAATTTTACCTGGCTAAAGAAATTTTAAAGAGCAAAAATTTAATTTATAATCTATTTTCTCTGTAATAGAATCTCCTTTCTTTTTTTTTAGTGATTGAGTGATGAGTTTTCATGTAAACATCTCTGTCAAAATAATAGATTAATGATGGCACATCCCCTCAACCATAGGTTGATAACCTTAGGACAGGCAGATGTTTGGGTGTTTTCTAGTGGGATTCATGCTTTTGGTAAATACATATGATGTTCATTCATGGTCTTTTGGTTTCTACACGCTGAACCATCTGTTAGAATGGCACCTTGCCTGTATACAAGTTAGCTGTATTGTTCTGAACAGATATGGAAAGCAAGTAAATATGGGGTGAGGTGTAATACTTCAATAAACATCAAATATGCCTGTTTCCACTAGAAGTCTCTCCATTTAAACTATATTATGTCATATTAATCTATAGCTATCTAATGCCCTTTTAAAAAGTAACAACCATCCTTGTAATCTTTGTTTTATTGAAAAATATTTTATCACATGTGTTATTTTATTTGTATCTTGCATTTTTGAGCAGCATTTATAATTTATAATCTCTTCAGTCAATATCAATAGCTTTCTGATATAAATTTCTGTCTTCAACAGAACTTGTGCATTTCACACCAGTTAAGTACTATATTTAAAATACTATCTGTAATTTGACTTAAGGAAATCTTATGAAGCTTTACATTTCAAAATTCACATTATTGTCTAGAATTTTCAATATTTAACAGAGATAGTGCTGTTTGTATTTGGGTACCCTCGTAGGGTTGTCTCATTATCTGGAGTTTTTCAAACTCAACTGCACAAGCCCTTTGTGATATGATTTTCCTTGCAGTTACTCCTAAAAGGCATCCAGAGGTCCTTTTCTGACTTTAATTATTCTATGAAGAATAATTGTGAGAAGATATTGATCATTGCAAACTTCTCTTGGAATAAACATCTACATTAAAGAGATATTAAATGAGAAGTTCAGAAAACGTGTTAAAATGTTAAAGGACCAGAATATTTTTTTAGCTAAGCATTTTATTTTTGTCTTAACCAAATGTGTCTTTGTTGCAAGAATATTGATAAGAATGCAGATGATTAAACTATAGGTTATTAAAATTACCAAAATAATTATATCCATGAACAAAATAATTATATCCATTAACATATATTTACACCTTAAATATACTATTTTATAGTATTTGATACATTTTCCTAGTAATTTTTATTATTCCAAGAATGTGAGAACTGTATTCTTTTAACACTTTGTTGAAGAAAACAGAATAAAAATTATCCATGTGGTAACTTGTTTCTCTCAGATATATAAATTTCAGGAACCTTTGATGTCTTTCAGATGAACAAAACCAACTATTTTGCATACTGAATATAATTTATTTTACTAGAAAATCTGTCACCATAGGACTTCAAACTCTTTTCTCATCTTGCAAACCTTTTGTTTTGCGTTATTTTGACAATAGTTTGGATGTAGACAACAGCTTATTGGAAAGGAGTAGAATTGCCACAATGATTTGTTCTGTATTTTATAATTTCTGAGTCTGTAATAATCCATAAAAAATGCTTTTGAATGTGTTTGTCACTTGCATTTCAATGGAAAGGATGTTTTTTGTTTTGCATTCATTATATATAACATCACATTAATTTTCCAAGTCATGTTATACTGTTTCTTCTCCCAGATGGTTTGAGAACTTTTGTGTTAACTGACTGATTTTTGTCGAAGGAAATATCCATTCCAAAGACTAGAAATTCTTGCAAATTTTTAACAATACTATTTAGAAATAGCTTTCAAAGTTTCCAATATAGAACACTGACTTGAACAGTAAAACATATTTTTATACATAAAAATTGTAGAGTGACCTTTCAGAATAGCTAATTTTTTTTTTTTTTTTTTTCCCCAATCTTCACATCTTTCTCATCACAGCATAATTTTCTTTCAGGACTGGATTTGAAATATATTTATTCTAAGAGAATAAGTATAGGGTGGTCCTATAAGATGTAGTTTTCCTATAATATCATATTAGTTTCTTGTTAAATCTTTCTTTTAAATATTAGATTATACTAAAAATATTGGATTTTACTTTAAAAGTATTATTTCTAGAATTATAAAATCAGCAACTGTAAAGAAACATATGACATATTAGCATCAGTATTCATTATTGTGTCTTTTTTCTCTTATTTACTTTCTTCTATACTTATTACTACAGCTTTTTATAGCAGAGATCAGTCTTTCCCCATGCCATTTTTATATGCAAAATAATGGAGTCTTAATCCCTTACTGGACTTCCTAGGCAAGAGTTCAGTTAAGATTAATTGCAATACTAACATTAACTAATTACTATGATAATGATTATTACTATTGCTATTTATTTTTTAGTTATTAACCTTTGGTAAATGTTGAACACAATGGAAAGTAAATTAAATAGAAGCCACTGTAAAGAACAGTCTTTCTATTGAAGTGCCATCAACAGTCATGTCCTGTTATTATGGTATTAGCTTAATGTCAAGCAGCATCAGTAAGACCAGTCCAGAAATAGTTAATATGCTACTTTTGACTTTCTTTGTGTGAAATATTTGGAAGACGGAAGTAGAAAGGTTTTCCCCATACAGGGACAAAAAAAAAAAATCTATTCTATTTAAGGAATTTGAAATAGGTGAAAAAGAATCCATACAACCCTTAAACCCACAAGAGGAAAATGGGCTGTTTTCCTTTTCTTAATGAGACAAAATACCATGTAGTTTTACATATAAATCATTAACAAACTGAGACATTTATTCATACTAAAATAAACTCAATCTAAGTGCAATAAAATTAGCACAAGGTATTTCCTTCAAATTATTTTCAGATTACAGTTTGGTAAAACCTGACAATTGTAGTTGAAAGATGAAACTAAATTATTAGTATTGTTACACTTCTTTTTATTTAGGAAAAAGAAATCTGATTATAATTCTTATAATGTCTTCATGGTATAAATGAAGGCAGAGAAACATCAACAGAAGCTAAACCAAGTTCAACAGTAGAAGCACCCTTGAAAGTATGAATAGCTCAATGTCAGAGAAAAAGTCAACATATAAATTAAACATTTACAGGAACATTCCAGAAAACAGAGCAATTTTACCAAAACTATGTGACAGACCTCTAAAGCTAAACAATTTAATTGATATAACGTTTGCACATCATGAATTGAAAAAAATTATTATTTCACTGTATTTTATTTTTTATGACTTTTTTTAATCTATATAGGCAACCCAGCTGATATATTAATTTATCCATTCCTGGAAGGATTCCTTTTGCTGATTTGGTTCTGCAAAAAGTGGATTCCTGAGAATGACAAGAACTACGTATATCTTTTGTCCTCAAGATGCTGATTATTGCTCTTCCACTTTCTTTACTGTCTCATCCCTCTCCCTATTACTTGCCAGGGAATTTATCCTACTGCTCTAGATATGTCTGACTAATGTTAGTGAAAGAGTCAAAGTCCATTACTTTGTATTAAATTGAGATAATTGCCCTGTTGGCCTGTACTAAACTGTAATGAGTGCCCTGTCTCCTCCAATACCAGACACCAAAGCTTTACACTGATAATCTAAGAGAAAGCACATTGTGCCTAAGCTTTCCACACAGTCTTTCTGCATCTGACTGTTCCCCTTCCCTGTGAGGGTTGATAGAACCTGAAGGAGTAGTTACGTGGCTTTGGTCTTTTTGCAAAACAGAGTTGTGGAATGTAAAATATATGTTGGACCTGCTGAGGAGAATGAAGAGAAGGAACAGTGCAGAGAAGAAAGAGCTGAAGAAAGAACTCAGAAATGGAGGCTAAACAAGTTGGGCCAAAAGTGCAATGAATATGTGCCCAAAATATACTTTAGATGATGTAAAAGGAAACTGGTTAAATAATATGGGGAAATTAAATCAGAACTATAGAGCCATTGGATCATATGAATTCTTTGTTTATCTAGAGAGCAAGCTTACTTATCTTTCAAGAATTAGCTTAGAGAACTACTTATGGATATTCTTATCAGTTACGGGAAAGTCAGAGAAGAGTAATTGTTAATTTGGGGGGAGAAGGACAGAGTTCTGTTCAAGGTTACTGCTTATCTGTACGGTAAGCTGAACATATTGCTATTTTCCAAAGATTGTGACAGCATTTTCTGCATCTAACAAACATTGTAACTTAACAGCTGCTCAGAGATCCTTCTTTTCTGGTCCTTTTTTGTTTGTTTTGGTTAGTTGGTTGGTTTTTGGTTTGTTTGGTTTTTTTTCATACATACTCTCCCTAAAAGGGTATAAGGTAATACTACTACTATTATTGGTTAGAACTTGGTGCTAATAACACCAAAATCACAGGTTTGATCCCTGTATGGGTCATTCACTTAAGAGCTGGACTCAATGATCCTCATGGGTCCCTTTCAACTCAGAATATTCAGTGATTCTGAGATCATCATTTAAGTAACTACTACATAGGATTTGTCCAGCTTGGTTTTTTTTCTATTAGCATGGTTGTTCCAAATATGGGCTCATTACCTGGTCCACAGAGCCAACTTGCACGCTGTGGCTAGGTATCCCTGTTTTTTATTCTCATTTGCACAAAGTAGAGAGCTGGGTGGTAACCCACAAAAGGCTGGCACAAACAAAGGCGTCAGCATTCATTGGTTACAGATTACATAACTTTTTTATTAATTAGTACTCAAATCCCTATTTGCTAGTTATACCTCTCACTTCTCATGCTAATCAGTTTGCCTGTGCAGTTTTCCCCTCAATCTGAGTCTGGGGTCCATTTTGAGTAGGTGGCTAGTGAGTCAGTGGTCATGATCGCCCACTGCTGGAATTGCTGGAATTACCTTTCCCCCAGTTACTGCTCAGTTCTGCTGACTTCACTCCTGCTGGCTATCATCCAGACATCCTATTTGTCTTGGGATTGTCTTCCTTTCTCCTAAGATTAGCCAAGCATACAGCATTCACAATTCAATTGCTGTAGCTGCCCAGCTACAGCTACTGATTAACAACTAAAAGAAAATTACAAAGTTTTATTCACATCTTAAAGGGCTCAAATCTTGAGGGGCTCAAAATCATCATGATGGGTAAAAGCCATGATACTACTCACAAATTATTGTGCTTCCTAAAGCTAGAAATCAGACAGAATCAGGCAATGGTTTGTCAGTCTGGAGCTAATGAGGGGACATCATAAAAGAAGCAGTTAAACATAGACAGGAAACAAATAATAATTTTGTAGAATAGGTATCTGAACCATAACCTACTAAGTTCCAATACAGTCCCCTACAATTAGTATTGAATTGGTCATCCAGTATACTGGAAAGAAACATTTTGTTTAGCATTTAAGTGTGTATTTAGCATTAATTTTCCCTTGATTATGGATTGACTTAAATAAAGAGTATTTTCTTAAATGTTGTCCCTAGGCCTACAAACCAAACTGTGCAGAATATTTTAGGAAATCCATTCTTAGAATTCATCCAAATATTGTACAACATTTTTCAGCACCTTTTTAGAAGAATATGTTTTGATTAGGGCTCTTGATATAAATCAGCGCACCTTTTACTAAGGTCCAAATATTTATTTGTAATTCATATTTACAAGAGAAAATGAAGGACTGACATGCTGGAGAGAATTATCATAACTGTATATTTGAGTATGTGCCACCAGTAAGAAAACCTAGGAAAAATAATGTATTTATTATATGACCCCTTAAAAACAATGGGCGTTAAGCATTTATATTGTTTGTTTTCTCAAGTTTCTCACCTATAAAACCACTTCTATTATAAAATACAAAATGTTTGTGTAACTTCTATTTTGCTTTTAACAATATAAGTTCTTTTCAATAAATACAAATAATGTTTTTAAATATCAAAATGAGTTACTTATTTTCTCATTTTATTGTAATTTTTCAAACCTTTTCAAAATACGAAGTGAAGATTTGCTATAGGTTTTTTTTTCTGATTTCTTTTTTAAAGCAGTGCATGAGAAAGGTAATTATGTAACCAATGAATACACTGGAATAACTTCTGAATTCTTCGCTCCAGCGTATTTCAGTAGTCAACATGGCTGCAAATGCTAAGCGAGGTACATGCTGTCATGCATTTTGCACTCCATAAACCTCTTCAAATCACAGACAAACTAATAAGTGAAAACCTTCTAGAGGGTTTCGAGTTTCACTCGAGAAATTTAAATTCTCACCCATTTTCCTTATTTATAAAAATTTTGGGGGAGGGAGGTGGGGAATCAAACTGAATTTTGAAAGTTGTTTGCATCATAATAACAGTTTCTCAACAGTAATCTCATATTCTCTCATTGCTTTCTAATTACTACTTAGCAAGCTGATTAAGTTCCATTGTGTTCCAAAGTAGCTTTAACTTGCTGTATTGCTTATCAATATAACCAGCTGTTCAGTGGTAGATTCAGTGATGACAGCATTTTTAATTGCTTTTTTTGTTTGGCTAAGTAAGTTCAGATGGTCACTAATTAGTTCTGTCATGCTGAGGTGGTTTTGTTATGAACAATGCAATCAGTGTTTCACTGAAAAGACAATTTTCCCAAGATCTGCATTGCTTAATTATCCCTAGGAATCTGTCCTCAGTTTCCTTATTTGTTATCACTCACATGAATAAGGTGATACGAACTAAACTGAACTGTCACTTAAAAGAAAGGTTCTACTAGTGCACATAATGATTTCTCATTTTCCTCTGCTAAAAAGCAACCAATTGAAAGAGTCATAAAGGCTTATGCTTTATTAAGGTCTATGATTTGCTTTAGGGCAACCCAAGCTATTTCAAAATGATAAGCCATTGAGGCAGTTTATGTTATTCACACTGTCTGTGTTTTTCTTACATAAACCAACATGAGATGACTGGCCTTTTCTTAAGTATTTTAATCTTTTTCTCTGTAAGAAAATAGTCTCCCTGAAATACAGATGGAAGCAATAATGGCATTTTTCTTCAAGATAAATAAAAATAAATTAAAAATCAATAAATGCTATCATAAATAATGAATATTAGGGGTTTTCTATATTTCAGAGTTTACTTTTATTAAAATCCATTGCTGGTTATATTTTTTTTTTTTTAATATAATAATGGTTTTGTAACCTACACTACCAAAAAACTCAGTTAGGGAATAAAACATCAATGGAACTCCTTACAGAAGTTTTCCTTACATTTTTTTAAAATAACTGCATTTTCTCTATCCTTCATTAGAGATCTTCTTTGACAGATGTTTTATAATGCCTGTTGGTTATAAAACCAACTTCATGATGACTGACTTGTTACTAAAGAATCACTTGTGATGTATCATTGCCCGTGGCCAAGACACGTAAAACTTTCTAGAAAACTTATCTGAAACACTAAGAAAGTATCTAAACCTGACTCTATAGAACTCAGCTTTCGTGTAGTAAGGAATTTTTTCATTCATTTCTTCAACCCTTAGCAGTCTGTGTAACTTTTAGTGTGGAACAGTGTCTCTTGACTTTCTCAGAAACATGTATCTGTTTCAGTTTTGTGATTTTAGTATAAATATATGTGAATACCCTATGGTATTTTGATAAGACAATTTATGTTCTTGAGCCATCAACGACTGTTTCAATTGACTGTAGGATCAAATCACTAGAGGTTTTATGACGTGGGAAAAAAAAAAAAATCAAGTTAAAAATTATATCTTACAGGAAAATAAGTTGTAAGGAAGGCTGGAAAAAAACATGGTATCCTGATCTGCCTGGGGAATATTCAGCTGCAGTTAGTAATTTTTGGTGCAACATGTCATGGAAACTCCTTAAGAGCAATTTCCGTCTGAAGAGTCAGATGTGAAGGTAGAACAGAAAACAAAGTAATGATTACGCAGCAATAAAGAGTCACTCCTCTGGTAGCCCACAAAACTGGTTTATAACAACTCACTGAGAAGAAAATAGAAAAATCCAGTTGTACATGTAGTGCCTCCGTCACATTTAAGGCATTATTCTAATGTTAATTGCTGAAATAGAAACTCTCGCTTTTCATCAACTCCTATTTATAGCCCCAAACTATTGATATCCAATTTATTAAATACAATATATTTATGCTTATGAAAGCAATCAAAAAACCTCTTAACATTTGTTTCTTATAAATATTTGATCACTCAACATTTGTCTGATTGTACAATAATTGTTCCCTGTGGACAAAAAGTGACGGAAGTATAAACAGTATCAATAACAAACATGGAGATAGCAGGACTAGAAAGATGTTAAAACTTATAAAAATGTTCTGTGTATTACATGTATATGATACATATTTAAATATATGAAAAGAAATGGAGAAAGTAAGTTTCAGATGCAGACCAGTAAATAAGTGAACTTTAAATTACGCATCTACTCCATAATCACTAAGCATTTACTCTGACCTAGAAGAATGCTAAAACTGAACACATCTTTGAGTACTATAAGGCTGTTATGCTTTGTCTTTGTGAAGGTGTACAAATTTTAAAATACAGAATATTCTGTATTTTAATATTATATAATTATATAATATATTATATTCATATTCTTCTAATTAAGGTTAAATTTTCAGTCTTTTTTAACCCTAGTTAATCTGCAGCTTCTTTGTGGTCCTGAACTTGTTATAGCATGAGTAAAATATGAGTTTTCTAAAATAATAAACCAGACATTATTTTAACTTTAAAATAGAAAATGGATATATAAAATAACAATAGAAATCTTATATTCCTAAAAACCTGGTGTTTTTTAATCCAAAACCAGTGACATAGGAAAATTTCTTAGAGTGCTGGTTGTCTCAAAATGCAATCTCAATCTCTTTCCACCTAATTCATGCAGCTTCTTAGAGCTGGGCAAGAATTAATATTGAAAGAGATGTGTTAGGCTATATACACTATAAATAAAACCGGGTTAAAATATGAGCCCAAGAATTGTTCTGCAAGTATCTGCACTAGGTAATTAATTTCATTGACACTTCTTTTCAGTGTTTTTCCTTGTGCCAAGTGGTATTTTCACAGAAAATCCTGGGCACATTTTAGGGCATATACACGACATGTACCATTCCCAATGGGGATGTGAGTGTGGCCATCTGTCTTGGAGTAAACTATAGTTATTTACTGTGAACTGGGTATTCTGCTTGGACTCAGAACCACCGAACATTTCCTGCCAGTAACACAGGCCTTGCCTGAATTCTATACTAATTCTATACAAAGGACTGTAAGGAGGAATATTGTCTACTTACTGTTCAAAGCATGAGGGCAATCGTGCACACAATCAACTAAAACACAGTAGGTTTTTTTAAAAAAAGAGACTGTACAATCTTTATAACAAAAAGATTAGGAAATCTGTTCAGAATCATAGCACCAAGGATTTAGTTTTCTTCTCTGCCTAAGGATACCAAAACAACATCTTCCACAACATAAGCATTTTCATTGTGTAATTATATTACACAAAAAATCTGGTCATAGGCAAAAAAAGAAATCACACCTTTGCAAAGCCAAGAGTTTATTTTAACATGATGGAAATCAACAGTCTAAGAGATTTATTAGTCAGCATCTAATTAGGGAAAAAGAAAAAGGAAAGAAAAAGACTAAAATTAAATAGGGGAAAAAATATCAAAAAATATCAAAACCAGTAATACAGATCACATTTCTACATGCATACTTCTTTTTATCTAATCCTTTTTCCTAGAATTATGCTCACCTTTCCACAGCTGCCCAGAGTTCTAATGCGGATACCTTCAGTACAGTGAAGAAGGAATGTATGGAGCAAGAGTCCCTAGTATCCCAAATACCTCACTAAGAGGGGTATGATGTTGATGGATTTTTCTTCCTCCCATTGCGATCTGCTTGGAGGGTTTTTTTTATGTCTGTTAAAATGCCTTTTATACTTTAATATTTCTCATTATTTACAAGTCCACATTAACTTTGATTTTACCATATGCAGCTTGATTTACATGTGTTTGATCTTTTTACTCTACTTTCTGTGTGAACCATAAAACTTTTTTTGTCCAGCTCCTCATTTCCATTTCTTCAAATGAACACTGGGGAAAGTTTTTTTTAGCCATGGGGTCTCTGATGTCTGTTTGGGCTTCATCTCTTACCATCTCATGCCTGTAGTCCTGCACACCACATTCTCTATTACCACTTCTCAAGGTCTCTACTGTCATACCAGGGCTGCATCACTGTACTTGCATGACTAATGTAATGTGCTATGTCATTACTGTATAGTCAAAACATAACAACTACTTTTTGCTACTAACTATATGTAAAAAAAAAAAGATAGTTCAAGTATATTAATATAAGTAAGTAAAAGTGAAATGAATCAGCCATAACCACCTGGTCATTAGGCAAATTGCTCCTAGAGATAAACCAAGTGAAAACAAAGCTCCAGGCAGGTCACAAGTTCAGATTGAAAAAATCTGTCTCCATCCTAAGACTTTGTCAACTCAGCACAAAACCTGGGGCTTCTTATTATCTGTGGCAGAACTGTATTGCTGGGCTACAGGGCTATATTTTTGGGATGTAAAAGGCAGTGGGGTCAATGGTAGTCCTCTATAATCACAAGAATTTTTATCATTGTAAGGAAAGTAATCCAAGATGCACTGTGACAGTACAAATAGAATTCTTAGCTGCTTATAGCAAGAAAAATATCTGCAGGGCAATTAAGTCTTATATTCTGTCCCAGAATTATTTCTCCTGGTTTTCTTTCTCATAGGGTGAATAGTTATATCATCATCTCAAGAGAGATGGGATTGAAATCCTTGCCTAGGTTCAGAAGTGCCTTGAGGTCTCTAGGACTTCTGAAGATAATACCTTCATGCCCTTGGAATTTGCTTTCAGCCAGGTGAGAATCTTCAGTATCACAACTTTAAATGCTGCATCTGTCCTACTTTGAGAAAAAAAACCCATGGAAATAAGACACCACTTTCTATACATTTTGTTACAGAAATCCAACAAGCACTATGGCCTAATTCCAGGTGTTTAGAAGCACATCAGTCAGAGCATGAAGGTAACCATTTACCCCTTTTAGAGCACAGTAGGTTTTAAGAAAGACTGTACTCTTTTGTGTTTAGAGAATAAACTGTATCTACATAACCGTAATTTACTTCTAACAGTTGTTTGGTCATATGAAGTGACAGGGGTGGTCAAATTATACAGCAACCTGGTATGATTGGATATTTATGAAATGTTATATTAGTAAGAACCTATGTTCATTATGTCTGGATATCAACAATTAGGTGATTTGCAAAACGTATCAAATTTTAATTTTTTTCATAATATATTAAGCAACAAGATGAAATAGTTTAAAATTTTAAAAGTTTTTTTACATCAATTTTCATAATGCTCTGGTCTACAACTTTTTCTGAGCTATAACTGAATGTATAGTACGGTACAGAAGCTCAGAAGTACACCATCCACTGGGGAAACATTCACAGACTATTATGAATAAACTAGAGATGGAAATCAAACTGGCTACTCAATATCAAAACCATCCAAATATATTTCATCAGTTTATAACACCTTTCCTAGGAAAAAGACTTGAAATTTCAATAAGCATTGTGACAGTGAAGAAAATGGCTTTAATGTATTTCATTGATGAAATTCTTCTGAACTGTGTAAGAAAATATGCTACAATGATGAACGCCCAAGCTGTAGATACGAAGACAACCTGATCATTCTCTGCACTACCCACGGCAGGTTTGACAGTACTACTTTTTAATGCATATTATTTTCTGGGTACTTCAGAGCAAAAGTGCACTAGAAGCCATGATAAATGATTATTGTTTAAAGTCCTTTTGTGAACCCCAAGTACTGATCGTTCCTATAGCTAGAACAGGATTTTTGCTGTTGTAGGATATGAATGGTATTAGTCACCCTAGAGGCTTGTTCCATGTTTACCTCTGTGAACAATGAATCAGCAGATTTTGACACTTTAAACAGATTTCCCATTTATTTGTTACACTTTCACTTTTTATAATGATTACTTTCTGAACTCAGAGCAAGGTGCCCTGGACTGCTTAGCACCACCCATGGCCAGTCTGGGCTATGGAGGGTGGGGACTGATGGTGGGAGGGGCTGAATTTGGCTCCTGGGCCATGACCCATTTTCCTCACCTGCCTCACCTGCTTCAGCCAGAACTGTGCGAATCTCTGCAGTGGCAAAGGTCTGAGCAGTGAGGAGGTCACTGTGCAACAGCCATCCTTTCTGTCAGCAGAAACTGGGAGTGGATCTTGTGTAACTTCTGAACCTCAGCTGCAAAACAGGGAGAAGAAAGCATTTTATACATCAGAAAATACGATTAAAAAACCTAAAGCAAACCTCACGGCTAAAGAGAAAGACATGAGAGATGCTGGTGGCTTCTCAGAAAGCCTTTGCTTACTCCTTCCATGAAGACTGAAGGACCCAGAGGGACTTTGGAAGGAGGAGGAGAATGCTGTGAGGAAATGATCTATACTAAAAAGTTTTGTATACTAGTTTATATATATACATATA
>VXAY01005390.1:13357-55508 GCA_013399855.1 Oxyruncus cristatus | reverse complement strand
GTGGGGTTTTTTTCTTTTTTAATTGATTGCAAAAATATTAGCTGATCTAAGAATATGTTCTTACCTTAAGAATAAATTCAAGAGGAAAATAAAAAAAAATAGTCTGACTTTTTTTATTTGAGGTGTTATGGTTCCCAGAATCTGTTAAAAAACCTTTCCTTGACATAAACAGCAATAAATACTGCAATATACATAGACAAAGAAAAAATAACCTTCTTAAATTGAACTTCCATGAGGACAAGGATTATATAGTGCATCCAAAAGGAGAGACAGGTAAGGAAGAAGCCTTGCTCTTTAGGGTGTGCGTCATCACTCTCAGCTAAAACAAAGCAGATCTTAGATCTTTAGGGTTGCACTGCAGATAATTCCTTTATTTGGTCTGGTTTATGATACATATCCAGTGCTTTAAAAATTATGAAAAATCTTCAAATTATAATTCTGGGTAGGTGTGCCCTACTAATAGTGGTATATTTTAGAAATTACTTGAGTCTGAACATCTTTTGCCACTTACCCAAAATCAATATATAACAGCACAAATAAGATAAAAAGATAACAAAAATTTTGGGGGAATGATTGAGAAAACCATATACAGTACATGTAAAGTAGTTTGCATTTATAACTGAGAATCCATACAGTACCATGGAAAGTTATCACTCTGAATGAACACATGGTAACTTTTAATACGTGACAAATTTCTATTTTACGTTGTTTAAATACTACTAAGTAAGAGTACGGGCCATACTTGGAAGATAATGTTTTATTTTGACAAATCAGGACATTTTCTCATATACAGTGAAAAATTACTGAACATGAAACTACGGTTATTTTACTTCAACTTCAGAGAAACTATTACAAAGAAAGCTGCAATAGATGAAAGGCATTATTTACACTGGTCAGTTATCTCCTGTGACAACTTCTCTTGTTATTCAATCAACTGCCATAGAGCAGAGGATTGAGAATGATAACAAACTGCAGGAAGGTCTTTCACTGAGAGGTACAATGAACTCATGTTTTAAACTTAAGAAATTTTGACATAGAATGTAGCTATCCACCTACACACTGATGTGGACAAAGAGGAATTCAACAGTGCCTGATATAGCATCTGGCAGGCAAAAGTATGACTTGGTAGTGTTTGATGTTGGATAAATTCTGATGCTGTACAAGGTATTTGTCTTGTGAGGAGCAGGCATTTGTACTTGATCCTTACAGATCCCTTCCAACCTGAGATATTCCGTAATTCTGTGATATATTTTGGGGATTCTTTAAGAATCTGCCAGATTCAATGGGAACTAGGAATTTAAAATTCATTAGCTTCTAAGCAACCTCTGATTTTTGCGGAAGGTCGAAGTAGATCATCACAGTGACACTTCCTGGTTTTGTAATTTATAAATATATACGAAATAAACATTAATAGTTGTAATGTTAAATTCATGCATCAAGAGTTTTAGTAGTCTTACAAATCATAAAACATAAGTCTAGCTATGAAAATAGGTGTTATTTTCTGAACCATGAGGAAACCCTTGATTTGCTCTCCTTAAAGCATGCAAATTCTTGGTATTGGATTTGTGTTCCCTGTCCCAGATGAATGAGGAAGAGAATTGTTTTAAATGTCTGTCTTTCACACTCTCCAATATTTAGCTGCTTTAATATTTCACTAGAAGGACAGAAAAAGAGCCACGGTAGTACATAATGTAGGCTTTGTAAGTGAAATTGACTGTAGAGAGCTTTGCAGGCAAATGCATTGGGTAGAGAGGTAATTTGCTCTTGTCCTAAACTCTAAATTTCATATCCTGTTTGAAAGCCTTATTTATTCAGATTAGTGAACAGGGATGATGTGCTATTATGTCCTAGGTTTAAACTTGGTATGACATCAAATTTCAATGATGCAACTTCTAAATATTTTTTGCTGGTGTACCACAATACCTGAGTAAAAAATTCCAGATCCCTTGCATTTTTTCTGACATTTGTCTTGGCACTGTTTTTCTAATTTGGCTACACTGGCATTTTAACACAATCACTTCAAACCAAATTAAGTTATGGATGACCATTTGATTATTTTGCAAGGAGAGTGAATTCAAGAGAGCATAGGAAGTATAATTATTTGTTATGCATGCTCTAGTTCTAAAAGGCATCCACATTGGAGAAACTGAAACTTACAAACTGCACACCTAAGTGTGCTATGAATTGTTATTGTATATGCTAGCAACAGAAAGGGATTAAGGTCCAGAAGACATACAGTTGTATTTAATGCACCAGTTGTCAGCAATAATTATTGAACAAGGAAATGTGAAATACTTTCTATGAAAAATAGTTGAAATGCAGGAGCTTAAGCTTGTGGTGTAAAACATTTTGTAGCATAGTGGCAAAGTTAGTAGTAAAGTTAGTTAGTAGTAGTATAGGAAACATTTGCTTTACAACTGTATATTAACTCTTACCCTGACATAGCACCAGATGCCACTGATGGGGTCTACTCATGTTTTCATTCTACACTTTCATTTAAATTTTGTCATATTTTTAAAAATGAATAAAATGGACATATTGCCAACAGGACTGTGGTGGGTCAACCCTGAATGGCCTTCAGGTGTTAAGTAAGATGCTTTCCCAACTCACCTTGTCAGCAGGACAGCAGAAGAAAATACTATGACTGTGGTCTAGATAAAGAAATTTTAATAAAGAAAAGCAAAGGCTGCATACAGAAGCTAATTAAAACAAAAAAACTTATTGTCTACTTCCTGTCAGTGTGTGATGTCCAGTCACCTCCTGGGGAGTAGGGCCTCAGTACGGATAGTGGTTACTGGAGAGGCAGCCTTGATGCTGTGCAGGCACTGCTTAACTGTGGTCAAAACATCAGTGTGCTATCAGCACCACCTGAGCTACACAGCACCACTCTATAAGGATTGCTTATATATATGAATATAGCACTTGCTTTACAAAAACAAACTAAATATATTCTTAAAATTTTCCAACATTTTAATCAATTCAATACCATAGTCACTGGGTATCTAGTATTAACAATATTAACTATTGCAGAAGATTATCTTGCCTTGGGGAAGGAACTATTAAATATATTTTTCGTTTTCATTACTATTTTTAAATTGAAACACTGTATTTTGCATCGATGTTAAGTCACAACAACAATAAAACCAGATATTTTATCCTCTTCAGTGGTGTCATTCCAGTGACTGACTATCATTTTCCTCCAATATTCTTTTAATTACCTATCTATCTGCATCATCATTTATTTTGAGTAGTTTTCTTGGCAGGTAAGCTCAGTCTGAAAATCACTGCTTGTGGAAATAAATCAACAATGACAACAGGATATAGACCCCCTCATTACTATGATATTGATTTCAAATGAACATTTGTCTTGTCAGTGTTCTTTTAATTGGAATTAACATCATTACAATCCTGATCAATTACTGTATTGTAATTTCAAATTCTGTTCTCTCCATCTGCCCAATTAACGCAAAAGCGTGCTTTGTTTTGGTTTTCTAATCTTAGTAGCTAAGTTGGAACAGATGCTTAGTTTCTAGAAATCAATCCATCAATCCACACAAACATTCTCAAATATTAAAATCAGCTCTGCTGTATTGCAATCACATTCTGTTATGGCTTGATATTTAGTATGAATATTTGAAAATAATTTTTAGATATGGGCAATTACAAGATTTCTATATTATGTAATTTATTATTTATATTTAGTTGTATGTCCTGAATGGTCACTGCAAGCACTACAGAAGATTCGGGAACACTAAAAAAGACAATCAAGAAACAGAACAGGAAGTGTTCTGGAGAATCTCGGTGTTTTTACCATTTGAGGAATCATGCACTCAACACATCCCCAGGAATCAGGTTATTCTTTAGAGTTCTGAGTCACACAGAATGCAGTTCTGAGTTTAAGAATGTTTTCCATACAATGAGAAATGTCTACTATTAAAGACTATAAATTTCAATTTATAGGGCTACAGGAGGTATATGACATCCTGACATATTTCAAGATTTGTCTGTTTTTCCTTCCCTTCTTTTCATACTTACTAACTGTTGATTCATATATTCGATGCATTCATTCAGATGAGGCTTTTTCCCCAAAAAGGTTTTTTTTTCTGTGAGCGTCTGAAAAACTTATCTTCCTTTTTTTAATCTCCAGGTGTATCCATTACAAAAAGTGTGGAGTACAATGGACACCTTAAGATGCCTTCCAAGGAAGGCTCCAAATAACTGTGGTGAGCGTTTGTGAACCACAGAAACAGAGTGACACTGACTTCCAGCTCAAAAAGAAGGAAAAACAGTACCTAGTTTAGGAAAAAAAGCTGACATCTTTCTCAGGATTCCTGAATAATTCACTATGATTTTAGTCAAGCAAAATTTCTTTGCAGAGTTTTTGGTCATTTTATGCAATGCATTTTCATTTTTAGATCCAATGCTGTATTGAGTAGACAGGTCAAAGCAACCACTTTCTGTGATTTCACAACTTTAGCAATTCCAGTCAGAATGTTGTTTTCTCTAGTCATTCAGTATATATCAAGACAGGAAATTTTAAATAGTTGTATAGCCCTGCAATGGAAACTCCATCAATCCTAGCAAAGTACAGTGACATAATAAAAAAAAATAAAGACATGGCATCTGGGTTTATTTCTAAGGGGAATGGGAAGCAAGTTTTCTATATTCACCTCTAGAATCTCTTTCCTTTAAAGTCTTGGCTTGGATTTATGTATTACAGGTCCACAAAATATTCTAAGACACTGTTTAAAGAGTCTGGTAATCTGCTAAATATATTTAAAATGAAGTAAATATGTGTCTAAAAATGCACTCTATAAAGGAGTAAAACATTAAATAGTCAATAATATTGACCCTAAATACTCTGACAATACCTGAGTTTCCTGTTGTTCACAAAGTTTATCCCAATTCCACTGTGTACACTGTTTGTTTTTAATTACTAATACTGGATGAGAAATTGGAGGTAATTGACAAAACATTTTTATAAATATGCCATTTTTGTGTGTATGTTGTTTCATATTCTCCTTAAGTATTTATTTTACTTTATCTTTTAGTACTTTAATCTCTTGGGATGAACTATGCTTCAACTAAACTTTTGAATATTCTAAACCTAATCTAGCTTTAATAGCATTTACTTAAATTCATATATATATATATTTTTTAACAAAAACTATAATTTAAGTAAAGTTTTATGAAAATAAGAATAGAATACATCTGGGAAAAAACATTATTTTATATACCAAATAAATCACTTCCCTTCAAAGTATACAAAAAAGGCACTACAAAATGTGTATATATACAGTAATACATATACCATAAACATTGCTGATTTTCACCATATAGAATTATATTTAACATTATGCAGTTGGAAACATCAATCAAGAAGTGTTTTATCAAATGTGAAAATATAGTAATTTTTTATTATGTTTGCAAAGCTTTAGATTTTTAAGACTCTTTCAATTGTCTTTAAAATATTCTTTCAAAATGATTTAATTTCATTAGTGATAAAGATATTGTGTTCAAGAATCAGCAGGGAAGATTATGAGCAAAAAATAACAGATAAGTTTTAATCATTAAATTCAGTAATCATTTAATTCCTTTTTAAAAAATCCTCTTCTCCAGTAGATTTTTTTAAAATCAAATTCTAACGTATTTAAAATGTGCTGTTCTTTCTGTGGTTTAAAAGCTACTATATATGTAAGCATGTACATAGATGTATACAGTACATAATCAACTAGATTAAATTTAATTAACTTTAATAAACAAATACATATTTAGATAGAAATCTAAAAACACAAGGAGAAGTTAGATGTGTATGAGTATAATCTGAATTTTCCGAATTTAAGGAGCTTAGGTTTCATCCAAATGACTAAATTGTTACTATGGAAACAATTCTGTACATAACTGTTTGTTTTAAAAGTTGCAGTTTTCAATTAGCAATTTTTTATATTATCTATTCCATCACAACTCCATGGCTTCTTCTACAGGATTTGCCAGAGTGGCTACTTATTCAAGAATACTGTAATTATCCACTGCAACAGAAGCAATCAGATGGTTTTTCTTTTTGTTTTTTTTTTTTTTTTTTATACAACACACAGCTGAACTGGTAGCTCATAGAACAGAGGCACAAGGATCACTGTGATGATTAACATAACACTGAGATGTTTAACATAAAATGTCTTTTCTTTATTTTCCAAGATATTCCTCCACTTTTTAAGTCTAGAAGTTGAAGGGCATAGTCAGTGAAGGAAAAAAAATTAAATATTTTAGAATTCACAGAAACACATTTGAAGTTGTACTTTTATATTTGCACTGTCTTCTGGAAGACATTTCATAACCTGTTTTTATTCCATGAACATTTTTTCCCTATTAAATAGACATCAGAAGATTTGAACTGATGCTACAAAACAAGTTTTTTCTTCCCTCTTCACTTCTCTACTCAATCTGTCATTTGCATTTTGAGTCTACTTCAGATAGCCTAGTTTTGGCAAATATACCCTCAGAACTAATGAAACTGACAAAAGCAGTGTACGTAATGTGAAATTTCATGTCCCCTTGAATTTGCTTTTGTGAAAGTAAAGGCATTTTTCAAATATGGATCTTGAAGTGAAAATTGGTGATTTCAGACAACTTCCTTAACACAATAAAAATAACACATCTGAATCACATTCAACTTCTAGAAAGAAATAAGTAAGTCTCACTGGAGTTTGAGGTTGTCCATATTATTATTTATCTTTTATTACTAATGATTCTATTCAAGAAGAGTATGCAGTGGTGTCTCAGTTTCATGAGACAGAAGTGTTTTGCTAAGGAGGATGAGTAATGAGGAACACCAAAATTCCTCCCTCTAAGCAATAGTAAGTCTGAAATTAAGAGGCTCCAATTGAAAAAATTTTGGAGAAGGGAAAACTAACAGCCCATTATTAAAGGATATATGTGCATTGGCAGAACAACTAAAGAAAACAAAACAAAACCCCAACCGAACAATAATCCTACACCCAAAAATCCCTTTTAACGAAAAGTAAACAGTTCTGTTTGTGCTTTTGGTGCAATTCCAACCACAGTCAGCAGGGGGCACTGTTGGATCACTGGTGGTCACCATGTGGGAGCCCCAGATGTGCTGGGGGAGCCAAAATGGAGCCCTTCCCTCCCCCTCACAGGGAAGGGGAAAAGGAGAAAGACGGGTTCTTCCCAAAGAGGACTCATGCTATTTGCGGCTGGCCGTGTGACCCTTCCTTCACCGATGTGCACAAAAACCGCTGCCAAAAAACACAGGAGCGGGGAAGGGAAAACAAAAGTGACTCTCTTCCCAAATAATTCCTCTCCAATGAAGTCCAAGCAGGTCCACCTGGGGCCGGGGGGACACAAACAGGGTGCGGGCAAGCCAGGACCAGGAAATAAAACAAAAAAACCCCAAACAAAAAACAAAAAACAAACAAACGAAAAAACCAAAACCAAACTAAAACATCAACAACAACACACACACAAAAAAAACCCCTAAAACATCCAGGCTACCAGGCTGAGAACAAAGTAGCTTCCGAGCTTTTCCAGCCCACACCTTGTCTCCGTTCAGGGAAAAAATGAACTGAGCTTTCCCAGGAGAGGGAAAAGCAATGCAAAGCAAAGAGACTCCTCCTCCTCCCCACAGACTTTCCAGGGCCATCAGCCTGGAATGTTAAAATCTGCTGGCCAGTTCTTTTGTGTTAGTCAAATACCCAGGGCAAAACCAGCCTGCCCATTCAACATCCCTCTCACACAGTGGGGCAGGGGGAAGGGAAAATTCCCTGTTTAGTTTTTTTAGAACAAGTGAATCCACAACAAGTGTGATAATACAGAAGGAAAGAAATAGCTCTAACAATTTTAAGTTTTACCAAAAACCACAGATTAATCAATACGGAAACACATGTGGATCTTTTGTAACTTGGTTAGGCTCTATGTTGCAAAGATGTGCAGGAAGATATACACATCATTATGCAAAAAATTAAACCAATATATTTTCTATTGACAATTATATTCAGATCACAGAAAGAGATAAATATATATACATAATGAAACATGTTTATCTTTCCTCTCCTTTTTTCCGTGTCTGTGTTTGTGTGTATGCAGGTGTCGAAAATGACCGGTACCAGTTGTCATGGTGAAGCTCAATTTTGCATCTCAATTACATGGAAATATGTAGTCTCTAAATGTGTCTTCTTGGTATTATTTGCATAATAATTCTAAGACAGTCAAGAATCAAGTTTGGAACATTAAGGTATCCTGTATTTGATGTTGCACAGATCTAGAAATATTTTTAACCCGCAAGTCTGGTTTTGAGTATTTGGTTTTGCTAGCATTTCCAATAAGTCATGAGCTATTTTATTGCTGAAAATATTTTGTCACAGAATCATTACAATTGGAAAAGTCCTCCAAGGTCACTGAGTTAACTGCTAACCTTCCACCATCATTTTCACCACTAAACCATATCCCCAACAGCCACGTCCATAAGTTTTTTTGACACTTCCAGAGATGGTGATTCCACTAATTCCCTAGGCAGCTTGTGCCAAATAATATGTCAAAAAGTGTTTCCCTTATATCATAGTATAACACGAATCAAATATAGCAAGATAATAAACATCCTAAGTAGGAAGCAAGATACTAAAATAGTTTCAAATCCACCTTAGTTGTGAACAATGCTTTGGTTCATTACTATACTTCTAAAGTTCTCAAAAATGTTTTATAAAATTACTAAAAAGTTAGTTACAAAACGCTTTGAAGACTTTACAGAGTGAATAATTTGGGTTTACGGATTAACAGCATCCTGGTGTGTACTGACATAGTCAAGCCAGAGGGAACTAAATTTAGCAAGAAAATGGGATTAGCATTGGCTAATCTTACTTAAATCAATGTCGATGTCAATGACTATTGAATCACACCTATTTAGTCATGAAGGTGATTTTTTTGTCATTGAATGTCTGCTAAAATAATTGAAAGTGTTTAAATCTTCATAGGGTTTTGAGTCAATATATAATTTTCAGTAGTGATAATAAGATTTAGGTGCTGATTTAGCAAAACCAAAGATACCAATATTTTTTTGTGTGCAAAATTTCTAATTATTAATTTAGGTTATTTATATAATTTTTTTTCTAAATTATCACTGTACTTCTAACAAGTTTTTTTAAATTAAATTGTGCTAATCTAAGTTTAAAATATGTAACTACATATGCTTGATTTCTCATTTTGTGTTTTTGGATCACATAAATAACTGATATGTGAAGAAAAAGCTAGTGCACAATTAGTCTTTGCTGGTGGATGTTGTTGTTGTTATTTTTTTTCCCCTCAAATTACAGTTGTTTTAAAATTTGATAGACAAGGGAAAAGATATAAAACTTGTGATTTTTCAGTGTTTCTTCAGAGAAATAAACTTTTTTAATTTTTCTTGTCTAGTTTGTGATCTACTCATATTAAGTTTGATTACCTTTTTTTTTCTTTTCCTAATTTGACATGTTTATGTCATTTTAGAGAATGTTATGTTGGTGAAGGTTAAGAAACTGGCACCCTGTTTTCTGTTTAACATTTTTTCTCTGACATACTGAACATCTTTTCTCCGCTTCTCTGTAGTCAGCACTGACCGGGATCTAATAAAGCAAGGTCTTTAACAGTTTAAAGTTGTCCCTGTCTTGTCAGTTGTGTCAGACCTTAAATGGTACCGACTATGAAAATCTTTCAAAAACATTTTGACAGAGTGGCAGAATATTTATAAATCTAGTAAGAATTTTAAATCACTTTCAGATACATAAAGTAGCATGAAAAGTACCTGTCAGAATGTTGGATCACATGTTCCACAGTACTTTTTTCTAAGGTTAAAGCTCAATGACTTTGCAGTATAATGCAAATTGACAGTGTAGATTCACTGACACGCATTCAAAAGCTTAAAGAATCTCTCATAGCATGTCTTAGATCAGGAGCTTTTTGTGTGCTTTTTCTATGCTTTTTGAGTAATAAAGCTTATTTTTATATTCATGCACAGAACTTGTCAACTAAGTTCTGTAAAGCCCAGGGATGTGTATAAATTTGAAAGCACTGCTATGAGAAGAGGTTTGTTAAAGTGCCATAGAAAAAGTAAATAAAATATATTTTTAGAATCTCTATGTGTGTATATTGTTTATGTAAGAGCACAATTAAAATCAAACGTTTACAAAAATTTCAACAGAAAATGTTATTTTGAAAACCATGGCAGAAAAGGCAGATTTTCCAAACTTATTGCTAAAATTTTTTAGTCATACCACTAAATCACTCATGCTCTAAAGACATTATATCAGTTTGCTGTGAATTAATCACTGAATTAAAGGACATCATGTTAATTTATATGAGTAGATGTTCATGATTTTATCCTTTTTTTTTATATAAATGTTGATTTGGACATTTGTCAGAGAGAGAAATCCATTCAGATTTTATTCTGTAGTAGTAATTACTTTTGCTATTGAAAACAGAGTCTACAATACAGGACAACAGAAAATCAGTTTCTAATTTAAATTTTTATTTCTTATAAAAAGAACGTTTTTGCAGGAATATTATATAAAGAAGGGAAAAGATGCAGTTACCAGTATTAAAACTGAAATAATTTGTTTTAAAAAAACCCAAAGTAGTAATAACAATAACAATAATAACAATAATAACAATAATAACAATAATAACAATAATAACAATAATAACAATAATAATAATAATAATAATGATCATCATCATCATCATCATCATCATCATCATCATCACCATCACAATGAAAGTTGGGAAAGAAAATGTTTCTGATCCCTCATTCAAGAAGGCTGCATAGACTTTAATACACATAAATTATGCTCTAGGTTATTTAAAATCATAGTTTCAAAGGAGGATGTTCTCTTAGAAGTCACAACCAGAACTCCAGAGAAAGATATTCTGGGAATTTTTACTTTGTTTTTGAAAAATTTGCATGTAATTGGAACCTAAAAGAGCAGAATTTCTTATCCATTTATTAAAGGCCACCATAATTCCCATCAATTCCATTTAACATGGGAGTTCACTTGATATAAAAATATTTCTGTTAAATTTTATTAAGAGTATCTCCTAAGTATCCCTTTCCACTGCCTACAAAGTAACTTCTCACTTATATACAAGAGAATATACTACTTTAAATGTAAATTAAAGTGTATTTAAAAATAAGTAAAATAATATTTTTTTTTCATCAGTCATGAAGTAATTTCGCTAATTTTAGGGGTTTTATCTAGTCAAAATCAGGATTAAGAATGGTCCATTCCCATAGCTGTATTTCTACAACCTCAGGACAGACAACCATCTGGTACTTGCTGGCTAAACTTGTGTCCTTCACAAACACAGTTTGTGATTATAGATGGTCTCTTAAATATTTGTACTCATCTCCATCTGTTCATATGGCATTATGCCTACATGCAAGTCAGTCTTCCCACTAATTCAATGGTGCCGGACATGGGCGAGTTCAGATTGGCCATCTGGATAACATTGCAGTTGCCATATTTTTTAGCTGCGCGTATACTTCTGCCTCAGTGACATCAGTTTTGTGATGCACTGACGTGCTACTGGACATATCATAACAGTGTTGGAATTACACCTTCAAATCAGTAGATTAATACTTATGAAATTCTTATAAGGAGTAATAACATCACTCTAGAGTCATCATAGTGACAAAAAAAAAATTCATTTCCTCCAATAATCCACTCAACACCATCACAAGTTATTATTAGCTGCAATGAAGTCTAGGCCAAATAAGAAGTATTTTGAAAGAATGCTTGTGCTGGGTCTGGCTGGGATTAAGTTATGAAGTTAAGTTTCTTCACTGCAGTCCATATAGTGCAGCACTTTGCACTTAATGCTGAAACAGTGTCAGTAACCACCACTGGGTTTGTTACTGCTGTGCTTGCAGAGCATAAAGGCTTTTTCTCTCTTTCTTCCCTACCTCTCTCATAGTGAGTATGCTGGGCAAGAGCTTGGGAGGAGGCACAGCTGGGACAACTGAACTGAACTGACCAAACAGATATGTATGATCGTATCCCATGCTCAACAATAAAAACTCAGAGAAAGGAGGAAGAAGAGGCGCTTGTTGTTGTGGTTGTAGCTGTTTTACAGTGTTTTACTTTAAGCACTGAATAATTCTATATATTGCAGCTCTTTTGTTAGACAGTAAGTTGGACAACCTACTTTTTACTAATAATTTCTATCCCTTAGAAAAAGAAGGACCTACAATTGCTCCTACTTTGTGAATAGAAATGTACTTGCAAAGTGAATAGAGTACTTGCAAAGCAACTAAGGGAATAAGGGTAATTCTTCAAAAGACAAGATTCCTAAAAATATGGTGTCAAAAGCACCTATGAAGGACACTAAGTATAGTCCCTTAAAGCTCAGTTCCTTATGTAGCAAGTCATGAGTTCGTAGAAGAGTCCATAAAACATTTACTTTATTTTTCCCTACTCAACTAGCAGACAGAATGTAGAGATCATCTCTCAAATCCTGTGATAAATGTACAAGTGTCTGTTGAAAAACATGTTATTGGTTACAACAATCGACCAAAAAGGAGAAAAATATCGACAATAACATGGTTCCTCTGGTGTGGACAACACTTTTGTACCTATGAAGCTGATTTCTGAAATCGTATTTCCTGGTTGAGAACAAGTATAGCTCCACACACAGAGTTAAAATATCTCACATTGTGTGGCAGCAGTACTACTCAGAAACCTATTACAATCCATTCATTTCTGAGAAAAACAGTATCAGTCAAAACTAGGAATCTAGAAAGCCCATTTTCAACACTGCTTTGAACCAAGCTAGGCAGAAGCACTTCTGCAGTTCCATCAGCTGGTGATGCAGCACTTCAGTAGCAGTTTACTTGGTTCATTATATTCCAGAAACATTCCTGGAAATCCAAAGAGTACTTCAGAAGCACATCTTTACTGCCAATAAAAACTAAGTTCGTAAGTTTCCAAACATTGAGTAACTAGCTATGACATGAATGCATTTGCAACTACAGTAGGTTTTGGGTATACCTCATCTGGGAACTATTTGAGAAACATTCAAAGATGGCAGTGAGACTATATCATACAAAACTGCAATCAGTTTTAAATCTCCTAAACTATGTCATATTTTCAGTGGAATTAGCCAAAATCTACTAAAAAGGAGTTTGAAACACATGTAAAAGAAAAGACAAAAAGAGAAAAGACATTTTAATTGAGTGTCTGCTACATTATGAATAATTTTTACAAGAAACTGTTGACATTTATGATTTTCCCATGGTTTTAACCAGTAACTTCTAATATATGATTCTAAAAATAATGTTTTATGACAGAGAAACATCTTAATTTATCTAGATTGTGAGATACTGATCTTTATTAAAAACAAATATTCAGTGCAAAAAATATTTATTTGGAAAATGGATTGTTAGAGTAAGGGTTAGTGGATATAAGCTTGCATTAAAATGGTATAAGACAGTGAACATAAGAGTTTTGCCTTGTTCTGGATAAAAAGGTATATCCAGAAGGTTGAAGAATGCTTAATATTACTGAGTAGAGCATGTTACAGCAGCAGTACACCTCAACTAAGAACATGGATTAAAAATATCTGTCTATTAAAGTATTCAGAGGACTCCATTAACCTTCAAAGTTGCAGATACCTTCAGGTGTCTTTAAATTAATTTATTTCTCTGGCAAAGATGAAAAATGCAAACATATCCAAGGTTTCACCGTACGAAAATTGTATAGTATTGTCAAGTTACTACTTAAGTGACAGGTGATTTTTTTGGCAGAAAATAGTTTTTTCCACAAGAATTCTCTTAGCATATAAATGACTGTAAAAATGTGCTTGGTGTCCAAGACGATGGGTCAGCAAATCGACTTTCTTGCTACAGAAGGAATTAAACATAGGTTCATTAGTGACTGAGGCCAGAACTAAGTGATGAAATGGTGCCAAAGGGAAAAATACACATAAGTGAAGGTTGAAAGGGAGTTTTGACATGACTGCTTAGAAGGGTAGTGTTTAAAGACTTACTTGGATTTCCTGCATCCTAATGCACAGAACTTGGATAACAAACAACTGTAAGTGCAGGGCTGTGACACTGTCAGAAAAACAAAGATTTGGTAATATTATACATAACAAGCATGGTCAAAGGTGACTAAATGTGATTAAAGGAAAGTCAGAATAATGCTTATTTACTGTTTTCTCTAGATGATAAAATAGACTGGAGGTCTTATCTGCACAGTCCTAGAATATAGCAGAGGTCACTGTAATTTTTACTTTATCATTGAATCACCACAGCAGATTTGCGAAGTATGGGTGGAACAGTGATGTGTTTGGTTTGTAAAAGCCGCCTGTGCAAAACATTACATTGAATTATTTCATACTATTTTTCATGAATTCAAATTTGAGCGTATCGTTCCTAGTACTGGGGTATCTGTTAGAAAATTATGGTCTAGAGTGTGCATATTGATACATAGAGACTCACAGACATTGATCAAGGGAGGACTGATGGAAAAATGAAAGTATGACTAGGAATAAAAGGATATCATTCTTAAATTCTACTAATAATGATAATTTTCACCTGAAAAATTTATTTATTTACAAGCATTAAAAAAATAGATATTAGCTTGCATTTTTACATTTCTCTGAAATTCTGAAATTCACTCTACAAAATGATAAAATTCCAGAAGATTAATGTCCCAGAAAGGAGGAAAACTGTTAAATTTTAAATAAATTCTGCTCTTTATTCCAAGTCAAGTCTATTGACTTCGACACATTTATATCTGCAATAACATAAGAGAGAGAAATTTTCCTACTTTTTTCTTGAATTATAAAAAATAATTTGAGGATGATAATGAAAATTGTTATATTCTCTTACCTCTCTCTGCCTTTCCAAAATTTCTTTCTGAAGCATAAATTCATTGATCATTTTTCAGAAAGTGAGCTTTTGTTGATATAATTAGTGTTCTAAGCAGAACTCCTAATAAAATAGTGATTTCCATAAGTATTCTCCTGTGGGGTTATTATACACATCCATTTTGATGTAGCACATGGCAAAGACAAAGTTGGAAATACTGTGCTTAGATGCAATTAGATGCTTTTTTTACACATCCCTGTTGCATGTATCAGATTTTCTGAGACTCAGTGATTATAGCATGGAAGTTGTCAGCAGAAACTATCTCGGTGGGGCAGAAATTAACTTACGATGTTTGATTTCCATGAAGTATTTAAATAGTTTCATTGCTTGCTTGAAATGATTTCTTACTGAATTAAAAAATCCAAACTTGATATTTTCTTTCCGTAATACTGCAGCAAAGATAGTGAACAGCTTTTCACTGACGTCAGTAGACTTTTCAAGCAATATCAATGACTAAATCATCCAGGCTGTTTTCCACATTAAAGCATATTGCTTTTAATGAAAGTTCAGAATGCATACAGAAATATTTGAGAATTAAGTTTGAAATTGAAAAATTACTGCAGGTTTTCAATATATTTCTTTTACTACAATGTTTTGTTACTCTTAATCACAGGCTTCTCCTTGGCCTACTACTCTTTGCAGTAAAAGTAATACAGAAGTTTGATTTTCACAGATATTAAGAGAACTTTGCATATGTACTTAGAATTTATTCATCTAAACTTACAGTGCCTTAGCTATTAATAATTCTATAGAGAAAGTAATGTTTGCCATCCTCTATTCCAATTATAAACAATCATATGTCATATTTATAGCTTTAAAAGTACTTTTATATTCATATTGGTTCTACTAATCTCTATAAATTTATTGACATCAGTTACTTCAGTAAAAATGATAAGCTCAGTAAATACATATAGCACAGATTAAAATAATTACTCTGACCAAAAATTGGCATTTACTTTTTCAAAGAAAATTAAAAAAATACGTTAAAAAATATGTTAAAAAGTTATTTGCTTTATTCACAGAATCACAGAATATGCTGAGTTGGAAGGCACCCACAAAGACCAAATCCAACCCTAGTCCAGCACAGGACCATCCCCAAGAGTCACACCATGTGCCTGAGAATATCATCCAAATGCCTCTTAAATTCAGTCAGGCTTGGTGCTGTGACCACTTCCCTGGGAGCCTGTTCCAGTGCCCAACCACCCTCTGGGTGAAGAACCTCTTTCTAACATCCAACCTAAACCTCCTCTGACACAACAATGAAAGATTCCTTATATCTCCATTTTATACAAGCTTTCAGTGTTTCTCTGAGCACACACCCAGGCATTCCTCAAGAAGAGTAGGGTGGGGAAAGGTTATTAGACTTTGGTGTCCTGGTGTCTATGCCAGAAGAAGGATAACGATGATGGTGGTGGTGGTGGTGAAGGAGGGATCCTTCCTGCACGGTCTTGGGTACCTTTGGGGACAATTGACTTTGCTAAATAAGGTTAACTGTCAGTGGACAGTTGACCTACACTGTTTGGACATCAGATAGGAACTGTTCAAACCATAGCTTGTATTTCCATGTGATTTTTTTTTTTTTCAGCCTGTTACTTACTCAAAAGTTTTGTAATCATAAGTTCTTTACAAATATCTTGGAAGATCAAACATTTTCATCTTCTTGGTTTTGAATAATAAAATACTTGGAAAGAATATTATACATAAATGTCATAGAAGAAATGCTTAAGTCTTTAAAAGAGACATTAGCTGTGTTTTAGAAGTAATAAACATAAGTTTACTTAGTAATGAGAAGAGGTAGTGTATAAACTGCCCATATTAAAAAATTTCAGCAAAACTGGAAAATGCTTCATTTTCAGGGGAAGTAAAGCAGCAGTGTAGTGATAGAAATTTTGGTTTTATTCATTCTTTACGTGTTATACCCTTTTGTATCATACCACTTGACTAGAATAAATATTTAAGGATATACTATTAAAAATTCTTCCTTAATTTTTCACTTCGTTTTTACACAAGGCTATGCCTCAGATACTGTAGATGATTTGCAAGACTCCCTGTGTTAGGTTCCGCCTAAAGTCATTGCAGGAGTTGCTTGTCCTTACAACATAAACAAAGGGAGAAAATAAAAACAAGAGCATGAGAAATCAAGTTCAACGTCCAAGGTCGCTGAAGAACTTACCCAGGTCAATAAAAGAAACTAGGTTTCTCATTGCCCAACTTAATGCTCGATCATTCAATCATGATGCCTATATTACAGGGGTTTTTTTTAAATAAATTATTGCAATATGATATAAATAATTTTGTTTACAAGAACAGAATTCTCACCCTCTGACAACACCAATATGAAGAATATTTCAGACCCTCTGCACCCTGACATTTCCATGAAACAATAAGGGAAAATGCATAAATCTTTAGGAAGACTGTCTGTAATGCAGTTACGTAGCTGTCAAACCTTTCCCTTTTCCTAGAGAAAGAGCTCCTATCTTCAAACCTTGTCTGTCCTGAGAGAATTTTAGAATGATGTCAGTATCCCAGCAGAGTAAATGACATCTTTCTCTGATGATTTAGAGCCAACTGATCAATGAATCAACCATTCTGAGACACCTTATAGATAATGTCCTTTTAAGACTCAGTCTGGAAAACCTGAGTAGACTGACCCCAGTACTGCAAAACGCATATTTACTTAAGTAGCCATATTATCTTCTTTTTTTTTTTTAAGTTTGAAGGTTGATGCAAGCACAACTACCAGCATTCTGAAACTATTTTTAAAAAATGTTTTGATAACATTTTTCAATCTTCACTCTACTACAAAGTCTGTAGGGGACAATTTGAACCTTTACAGTGGATATATTTGGAAATTTCTTCAGGTTTCTCAGGGTTTATTTTTAATTTTCATTCAGTTTTTTAGACTTATGTTCAGGAGTTATCCCCCATTATTAACTCAATTATCCTTGTTAATTGTGAAAGAAGAAAATAGAACTTACCACAATAATTTCAATGTTTTAAAAATTGGGCCAAGCATCAGAATAACTGGGACAGGAACTTCAACACCAACTAAAATGTGTTTGAATTTCATTTTAATTTTAGGTGTTCATGAGCATATCCAATTATTGATCCAAAGGCATAAAAACAAACTAAAAGTAAAAATGTTGGTTTTCATAGATACTAATGGCTAGATGTGACTATTAATGACTGGAAATGGTTTGCAGGTCTGGGTTATGAAGGTCTCTACTATTTTATTGATTTATAGATGTGTACTTGGGGAGAGTGGAAAACTCACAGAAAAAAATGTTAATTGAAATCAATAAAGAAGGAAAATAACAGGCTGGAAAAGATGGCAAACAAGAAAATTTAGAAACATTGATAAAGTGCCAACACCAATCAGCATCAAAATCAAGTCTTCACAAAGTTACAGTGTCCTTATTTTCGCTGATTTAGGTTAACTCTTAAGCATTAACGTAAAGACATATTGTCTCAATTGGCTTAAATTGACTCAAAGGCAAACATGGAACGAAGTTTTTATCTGATACCTTTATCTCCATAAAGAGCTGCAGTATCATTTGAGTAAGAAAGAAAGTTTTCAGAATTGTAATGCCTTCTTTTCAAAGTTTTTTATGAATATGATTCTAATTTCTACTACTTTTCCACAGTAACCAAGAGCCTCCCTTCCCAAGTTCTTTAAACAATATCTTTATTACCCTTCAATTAGCTTGCTTCTTAAAAAAAAAAATCTCAAAAACTCTCAAATGTATGTCTAGAAATCCTTATCAATGTTTCACTGAGTTATTCAGGTTATATTGACCCTTGAATAATGGATATATCTATCGTGGGTTCAACAGCCCCACCCTGCAGGGGTTGAAAAATAGTTAATTCCAGGTAGATTTCTGGAGCAAAGCTAATCACAAGTTTTAGTAACGCCCCTGTGAATGACATATTCAAGAAAAGGGAAGAGAGGATGAATTGTGCAGAAGAAATTCCAGCCTGGAGGAGAGCAGAGGAGAACAAGAGACAGCAATGGAGCCTCCAAGGTCAGGGTAGCAGGAGCAGGGAGGAGAGGCCTGGGGGGAGGCCCTCTCCCCCTCCAGCAGGGGAAAAGACTTTAAAACTAAAACCCTGCCACCTGTGGAAGATTATTTGGAATGAAGAGACCCTCCTGCAGCTCATGGAGGAGCCTGTGCCGGAGCAGAAAAGTGCATGGAGGGAGCTATAACTCTGTGGGAGGCCTAAGATGAAACAAAGTCTTGCTGGAGACCTGTGGCCTTTGGAGAGAGAAACCTACACTGCAGCAAGTGTCCCGGGTAGGACCTGGGATCCCAGTGAGGGATTTATGCTGGTGTAATTCATTTGTGACCCTAAAGGACAGCAGAGTATGGAAGAACTGTTGTCCAAGGGTAGACTCATGTTGGAGAAGCTCATCCAAGGCTGTCTCCCATCAGAAGAGACCCCACAAGAAACAGGGGATGGACTCGATGCCATCATCCCCTGTAACAGTGGTGAAGACCCTGGTGCAGCAAGTTGTCCCCTTGCAGTCCATGGAGGACCTCACAGGGCCCGAGTACCCCCCAGCCTCCGGTCCTGGCCCAGCAGGGAGGAGCAGGGCCAGTCCTGAGGTCGATGTGCAGCAGAGAGAAAGAGAGAGAGAGATTTCCAGCTACAGCTGATCAGAGCTGTCACCCTAGAGATAATAGAAGAAAACTTTCAAGTGCTGTGAATTTGATTTCGAGGGACTGTAGCCCTGAAAATAGAGAAGAGACTTTTCTCCTCCTGGACTGATACAGGGGGGAGGGATAATTTTGTAAATACATAGAATTTTCTTCATAATTTTACCTAGTTAGAATTGTTGTATATATTAGTCTTTAGTTTTTATCCTGCTAATAATAAATTTAATATTATTCCCCACGTCAAGTCTCTTTTGTCTGTGTAAAACTTCTTTCATCTTATAGCAGTTGTGTAAGGAGTTTGAAAAAACTAGTCCAGAGTAAACCCACGACAATATCTCTCACTGACTTTTTGGCCATTCTTTCCAGAATGAAGATAATTGCCCACTAGAATACAAAACCATTTGTCCAGGAGCCATCCCAATTAACTGTTTGTCCCAAATCTGTCAGCTAATTATAGCCAGTAATATTTAATTTTTTTTAACATTTTTTTGTTTGCTTTACACATACGGCATCAATGCAGATGGATATGGAAAAATGAATCACAGCATGTAAGTCTAGTCTTGACTTTATAGATCTTCTAGGAAAAATAGTATGCGCACCAAGCTACTTGAAATTGTTTACTTACCTTGAAAGTATAAAGGTGAAGGATTCAGCTCAACCTGGCTCGAGTAGATTGTGTGGGCTCCAGGAATACTAAGGATTTCAAGGTACTTGCTCACACTGCAAAACCATCACCCTCCAGGAAAGGCTAAATACTCTACTGTTGTGGTATCTCTCTGTTCACTCATTTCTTTTAAAATTCACTTTTATCCTTGAAGAAAAGGCCTTCTGAGAATCATTACAAGTATCCCAGTCTTTTTCAATTCTTTTCAGTTCAAGTAACTGAGAATCTCCCCTTACTTTACATTTTTTGTCAGAGACTAAAGTGAGACTAAAGAGAAGAGCATGTAACCCCTATCTCTATTCTTCAAGATAATAAATTTATGGTATGAATTATTATTACACAATACTATATATTTACAGAGCATTATATACTTCTCTATATCTATTGATTAAAAGCAATGATATACAGACAGATTTGAACCAGATAAGAAAATAAGATTGTGTACTGATTTCCTAAAAAAAATATATATGCCGAACTTATAAATCAAGTACCCTCAAAACTTTCTGTGCTCGTTTTTCAACTGTGATTATACCAGAAGCAATATACAGGTCCTGCTTTTTCACCATACATACATTGAATCCTACCCAGAAAAACAAATAAAGTGTAACAGTAACTGTTGAAATTATTAAGGCCTTGTCATGTTGGGAAGGTATTTCCTTTAATATTTTAAAGAAAAATGAAGTCAAAAAGAGTAAGTAAAATAAAATTCTCAAATAAATGTTTCCAAGATTAAACAACAGCAGTGATCAGAATTTCCATGATTTATATGAAAATTAGTTAGATAAGCAACCACATAGCAAATGTTAATTGATGATAGTACTATTATAGTAGCAAAATTCTTCTAAAGACTAATTTTTTTTGAAAGAACTCAGAATAAAACATGTAAAGTAAAAATTCTCAAAGAGATAAGTCCTACCTTGTCTCTACTAGATATTCATGAGCGCTTTTACTGAGTGTGTAATACATGAGTATTTTAAAAAAAATATAGGGAATAATGCAAAAGGAGACAAAACACCACCAAGAACCTTGTAATTCCTGCAGCATTATGATCCTTGAATACCATAGGCTGTAATTTTAAGTGATATTGCTACTGATTTTAAGCCACAGTTAACTACTCTGTCCCTTGAAATAGCCTAGCAAAATAGTTTAAAGTGATAAGGACAGAAAAGAGAAAAAAGATTCAACATTATTTTTATAAAAAAACCTAAACGACAACAACCCAAAGCCAAACAGTTGGCTATTCAGTGAAAAATCCCACAAATATATTTGTGCAATATTAACATCTTTATATCTATTTCTTACAATTGTCCTTGAACATTGTGACAATTATTACAGCTATTACAAAAAGTGACATTATAAAAAACTCTATTACCACACTGTTTATTCACTTATTTCAAATTAGCACAGAAGGATACGCTTGAATATTTAGTTCATTAGGATAAGAAAAATCAGTTCATAAGTCTGTATTATATGCATACAATAAAATTAAAATAAAACCAAAACAAATGACAACAATAATTTAGCAATTTAGTTTGTGCTTAAGACTCTTTTTCTACTGGAATTTACTCTTTTGCAAAATAACAAAAAAGTTGTGAAACTTCATTTCCCTTGTCCTGTTTCCTGTGTTCTCTGACCATAAAGCTACAGAATAAATGAGGTTTTGTAAATCTCCCAGTATCTCCTGCAACAGAAACCACATTCTATGAAACTTAACAAACTTAAGATTTGCAAAGAAATCATAAACATTTTTTATTCCTAACCACCAGGCTATAGAATCACACATAGTGTAGTTCTGTCTTAGCATCAAAATAAACATAAACCAGAAGATGACAATAGGAAGGATAAACTAAAATCTGAAGGTTAGGAAACTGCTTTGAAAACTAGGAAACCAAAGCTCAAATTTCTGTCCAAAAACCAGAAAGGCTTTTTAAGTCCACTACATTCAGGCAAAAATTCCAGTCAAAAGGGTTGGACTTGGCTTTATTTGTACTAAAACAGAATGAAAAAAGGAGATAAGCAGAAATTGGAATCAAACCTCATATGATATATGCAATGATTAATTACAGATATATGCCTACCTGCATAATGATTCCTACTGTTTTAAAGAGACACAAATATTTACTTCCTTTCACTAACTGTTGAGGATTGGTTATTACTGTTAAACTAGTTAAGATGCACTTAAGTTGAACAGTTCATCATGGCTGATATCTGGATTAAAGATAACACCCAAGAATGAAAGTGTTTCCGTAGATAGATATAAACCAATGGCTAATAAGGAATGAGGGTTCCACATGACATAATTAAAAAAAATACATCTCTCTATATAAACATTTGGTCTTCTTCTGTCATGCTTTGATGTATTTCAGGGAGACCAGGTGAAGACTAAAGTCAAGACCCTTTCAGTTTAAGGAATTCACGGATGTGATTCCCTGAAAAACTGCCCTCAGGGCACGAAGGAGCAGAAGAGAGCTGGCAGCTCTTAAAGGACATTCTTCCTAGAGTACAAGTTCTCTTCAATCCCATGGGTAAAAAAATCAGGAAAGCAAGACAGGTAATCAGCATGTCAGAAGAAGGGAATTTTAGATTAGGTATCAGGAAAAAGTTTTTCACCCAGAGGATGGCTGAGTACTAGAACAGGCTGCCCAGGGAAGTGGTCACAGGTCCAAGCCTGAGTTCAAGTGTCTCTCAGGCACATGGGGTGTCCTATATAGGGCCAGGAGTTGGATTCAACTGACTGATCCTGATGGGTCCCTTTCAACTCAGGATATTCTATGATAACACGATTCTATGAATAATGACCTCTTGGTCAAGCTAAAGTGTGGAAGGAAAAGCACAGGCAGTGGAACCAGGGACAGATATCCTAGGAAGAATATAGGACACTGCCCAGATGTGTAGGGGTAGAATCAGGAAAGCTAAGGCACAGCTGGAGATTAATTTGGCAAGGAATATGAAGAGTAACAGGAAGGGCTTCTAAAGATATGTTGCTCAGAAAAGGAAGATTAAAGAAAATAGAAACCACCCCCCCTTCTATTCCCCCAATAAATAAGACAGGAGAGTTGGTGACAACAAATATGAACAAGACTGAGGAACTCAACAGGTTTCTTGCCTCAGTTTTCATCGGTAACCACTCGTTGCACATTTCTCAAGTCCCTGAACCTCAGTGAAGTCCCTGCCACTGTAAAGGAAGATTAGGTACAAGACCCCTAGAGGAACATGAACATGCATAATTCCCTGGGGATTGAGGGAATTGGCTAATGTAGTTTCTAATCCACTGTCCATGGTCTTCCTGCCATTGGACACTCAGTTTTCTTGAACTATATTTATTTCTTTATATGGACAATTGAAGAAAATCTACAGCTGTATGAAGTCCTAAAAGTCTAGTGATACTTAAAGTGACATAGAAAATACGAATGATCTGCAGTTCTGACCTTTAATCACTAGAGAAGCAGAGGGAATTTTTTTCTATTTCTTCTTGATCTGGTAATAGTTTTGCTAGTAAGTTTTTAAAGTTATTTATCTTTTTTTTCCCTATTAATTTATAACAGATATTCCTTTATTACAGCTTCTTCAAGCAAATTTATTTCTAGCTTGTTATTTTTTCCTGAAATTTTTCTCATCTATTTCTTAAAATTGTGATACTTGGACTTTAAAAAAAAAAAAAACAGAAAAAAAATATGAATAAGGGAGTGTCTTTAAAAAATGGTTCAGATTAATGGGGCCAGCTTTCCTCTTTATAAACTGAATAATCAGCTTTGCACTTTATGATCATATATCACAGGTAAATCAATTACTCCATTGCTACTTCAAGAGAGAAGAAAATAAGTCTATTAAAAAAAACCATGAAAGAACACAATAAAAATCCCTTTTAAATAACCTCATATCTATTTGCTAAAATATCAAGAAAAAGAACATAAAACCTCAAACTAGATAAACTTCAAACAAAGAAATTAAGGTAAACTTTTTTTATAATAACTTTTTGAATAAGTTAATATATGTATCTAATTATTGTAAACCAAACTCACCCAATTCCTATAGAAGACAAAACCAGTTTGGCACCATCCTTGTTCATGTCATATGGTATTGTGTACTGGGGGGAGTTCATTATGTTCATATATGATCATCACCAGATTATGTTTATCTCCTCATACTGCCTTTATCCTTTCTTTCCTTTAGTCATATAAAGCTGTAAACACAAGTTGGATCAACACTATTTTACCCCAAAGACTAGGCATAGGTGTGTTGCATTTCATATGTTGCACTGTTCGAAAGGACAGATGAATCATTTAATGATTTTATGATCCTTTTTCCTCAGAACTGAGTATTAATTGCCCTTCTTGCAATATATTTTCCCTTATTTCTCTGTGATGGTACTTGTTGTATATGCATGAAATTTTGACCCTGTTAAACTGATTGTGAACTTCTTTAAATATTGCTTAGACTTATACAGATTCAACACATGTCCAAGGATAGTAATCTTTTTTTCCATGTTCTTTTGTGTTCTTTTTCTTACAAGCAATAGATAACCAAACAGAAAAGATGAATTAAGTGTTATTGGTGTTCAAAGAGAAACACTTCCACCTAATGGGTAAAAGAGGGGCAAATCAAACAGGGAAGATTAAAAAAATATATGTTTAAAAAAAAAAAATCACAAAAAAAAAATGAGCACAGGAGGCTTGGAGAAACATCAGAAATGGTGAAAAGAAAGACAAGAAATGTTACTTTAAAAAGGTTATGTGGCAGTGGGAAAGAAGCTCATTATTTGTACTACACACTACTTATTCCACAGTTCAAGGTTTCATGTTTTAGAACAGTTTCATGAACATTTTTGAAGTTCACCACTTGAAACCTGTTTCCCTGTGATGCTGCAGTTCTGGAGGAGACTAAAGACCTGAAATGCAGATTATTAGCAAAGCTAATCATTTAGAAGGTCCAATTTTTGTTAGGAAACTAAAAGCTCTTTACTTACCTGCAGTCAGGGGAGAAAAAACGGATCAAGAGTGGTATCTATGTTTTCACACGAGTATAAATAGGATTCAGACATCATGCGTTAGCCTGTTTTCTGTGTTATAGCATAATGTTCCCTCAGTTTGGCCAGAGGGCCATTTTCAACCTGCCATCTAAAGGTCAGCTGCTTTAATAATTACCGTTCAAATGTAAATTCAGAATGAAAAACAAAGTTCCTTAGTTAAGTTAGAACTAGATACATAGGCCACTTATAATGTCTTTAAAAACAGTTTATGCAGACATTGTTTCCTTCTCTGTTTATTTGAGACTCAGAAGTGCTGGTCTCTTTTGTTAAGGGTTAATTAAACAGATCATATGGGAAATGTCCAAATTAGAGATCCATTAAAATTGTTAATTGTGTAGCAGTTAATTGTTCAAAGTTTCGACTTTGTTTTGACATCAAGTTTTCAATATTTTGCAGTAGGTGAAATTACTACTACTTCCTCATGGGATGTGCTACTTAATGGCATTCTGCTGTGGTTGAAAAGAAGTGTGGCAGAAAGAAAACAACTTTGCATTCAGAGTACGAGTTCAGATTTTTATGTTTTTTTTCAATGTAGATCAAGGATAAATTTTACACAATCTGGGAAAAAAAATTAACCTAAAATTATCTTAGTGGGATTTATCCTGTCCTCAGGATATAGGAGAAAAAGAGTGTTTGACAAAAATCAGAAGGTAAAAAATGAGAGACAAAAAAAGCTGCCCATTTTTTCCCCATACGTTTACTCTTAAGACATTGATTTTGTCAAGTACTGAACTCCAAGTGAGTAGCCAGGAGAAATATGGGATCAATCTAGAAAACAAGAATAACAAAACCCTACACCACTAAACAAAAACAAAGCCCCAAGAAAACAAGAAAACATAGCCACAGAGGACGAGACAGTAGAATTTTAAGAGAAAAACTGAAATTGATAAACACAAGTCAGGAAGATATTTCATCCAATAAAATGGCAAGGTGAAATTAGAAGCAGCTACGATATTTCTATATTAGTTTGAGAAGCCTTGGAAATAAAATGGAGAATTAGAAATTTTCATTCAAGACATGAAAACAGACCTTACAGAAAATACTAATAACAGCAGTTAGACTTGGAGCAGAGGTTTTGAAGGCTCAACTGTTTAGGAAGAAAAGAAATGAGGGGAAAAGTAGTGGAATAGTAGAATACACAAAAGAAGTGTTCCAACATTAAAGAAAAAAAGTGGTAACAAGAATAGAATTAAAACTATGTGAAACATCTACTTTTTTGTCACAATAAAAACTTAAAATTTCCGAGACAGAAAGTCTGCTCTACATCTCCAGCATTAACTGTAAATAATAATATCTATGGGAGAAAGAAAGAAAAAATAGAAAATATATGAAAATTGAAAAGTTTAATTTTCTAGAGAAAGCACAGTCTAATTTATAGATAGTTCTGGAAAATACTTTTTAACAGCTTTTCCTGTAAAACAACCAACAGACCGACTGCAAGGCTTATTTTTATTTTGGTAGTGAGTATCCTATTAAAGCAGTAGTCATATATACTGAAGTTGAAAAAAGAAGTGGTTGTGATCATACTGAAATTCTCATTTTAGTCTAAAATAGATCTATAATTTATTGCTTCTATTAGCAATGTTGCAGAAAGGAAAATTAAGATTACTAGAGGAAACAAGGCTGTAGGAAATTGAGACTGATTAATATGATCCCTTTTGAAGGGGGTAGAATAGCACAAATTATGCTTAAAAAATTGTTTCCTTTCCAAAATTAAAGGAGATGTGGTCTTTGAGGTTTCAGTACATAATATATAAATAATACTTTTTTTGTCTGTCAAATTCTTTATATGTTTTTTTTCTGTCTTAATCCTTTGAAAATGCATACCTACTTCTTCCAACACATTTGATAGTATTTCAGCACAAAGGAAGAAGTACAAAATGTTTTTTTGTATCACTAAAATTGTTTTCTCTGAAGTTTGGTGATAAATCTGTCTTTTATTTTCATCAGTCACAAACATCTGAGAGAACTTGCCCTACCTTAGATTAAATTGCTATAGACTAAAAATAAAAATAAAAATAAAGTGTGCATTAAAAAAAAAAAAAAAATGCATGAAAAGCAGATTTCTTCCTTTCTAGCATCCTCCAGGTGTAATGTTACTAAATTGAGATTACTACGATGTTAAGGAATAGCCTCTGTCAATCTCATGTTGTACATTCAAAAAAAAAAAGTAATATGTTAAAGCACACAAGCCACAGTCCTCAAAATAATACACTCTTTATGAAAAAAAGGTTGCACTTTATGTTTGACAGTAATTTATTAGCTACATTAAAAATTCATGAATTTAAGTCATCTGTAGATCTATAAGAAATTAATAGAAGACAAAAATAGCTGGTGTTAATTCAGGTGTTACTTTTTGTTATTTTGAGGGGTTTTTTTAAGATATTTGACAGAAGGCCAGAAAAACCTCCTGTCTCAGAGGAAGCAGGAGAGCAAATGCTAAAAAGTAATTGCTCACACAATATCAAAATGTAGATAATATTGAAAGGTGAATCTTACGAAAATGTAGACTAATCTTATTTTAGAACTTAAAAAGAGTACCAGGCATGCATAAACATGATTCCTCTGAAGTATTAAATATTAAAACGTCAAAATCCTTCATTTGACAGTGTCTGACCTTTAAGCTTATCTGCTTTTAAAATACATCTTACCTATCAACCAAAACTTTAATCACTTTCCCATTTCAGATATTGAAAGAATGATTCCATTTAAATCAAGCAAAGGTCATCTTTCTTTGAAATATAGATTACTCATCTGTAGTTTTTAAACAAGTGAAGACTAGAGAATAAACCCAGGAGAAGCAGCTCTCTCTCCACACCGAGAAAGTACTGAGTCAGCAGTGGAAGGGATTAAACATAATAACACATAAGTCCTGGAGACTGTAAGGTCCAGCCAAGAAATAAAATGTAATTCAGTTTCAAAATCTATGAACTTCATATAGTAACAAACTAAAGAAATGAAATGTTATGTTCTTCAGTCTTTTTGAACTACTTCCTAAACCTCATTTAGATGAAAATGGCCCCAGAAGCATCAAGAGATAAGAGCAAATGGGTAATCTATCAGAGACCACTGAGATTAAGTTTTCCAACCTTTGACTAATCACTTACAAACTAAGTAAATTATCAGTTTCTCTTAACTCTTGTATATACAACTCTTTTACTAAAATATTGCATTAGATTTTAATGCTTGGCCTCAAGTATCAGCAAAATTGAACATTCAAGATATATTCACCATGTGATTTCTAAGACTCTGAATGACTGAACATTTCATAGGGAAAAACATGTTATCTAGTCTTCTAAAATACATATCAGAAGAGCTACCTCTAGAATTTACTCACACGTGGGAATCTGAATATCTCCAACTGCGAGTTAATAACTTCAAACACTGCAAATCACTATCTCAATGAGAACAAAACATGTATTAGACAAGATTTTTAAAAGTTGTTTTGTCTGTAGATCAGATTTCAGTCTCCAGTATTTTTCTTAAGTACTCACTGCTGCAAAGTGTTTGTGGAAGTACATCTAAGACATAGCATTTTTGAGTTTTAAAATATAATCATTTTTCTTAGAAAATAACTTTTCAGAGAATCACAGAATCAATTAGGCTGGAAAAAAAACTCTGAGATTATTGAGTCCAACCTGTGACTGAACATCAACTAGACCATGGAACTGAGTGCCACATCCAGTCTTTCCTTAAACACCTTCAGGAGCAGTGACTCCAACCCAACCCCTCTTTGGGAAGCCCATTCCAATATCTAATCACTCCTTCTGTGAAGAAATTCCTCCTTATGTCCAAACTAACCCCCACTGATGCAGCTGAAGGCTATGTCCTCTCATCCTATCCCTAATTACCTGGGAGAAGGTGTTGACCCCCAGCTGGCTACAACCTCCTTTCAGGTAGTTATAGAGAATAACAAGGTCAACCCTGAGCCTCCTCTTCTCCAGGATAAACAACTCCGGGTCCTCAGCTGCTCCTCACAGGATGTATGCTCCATACCCTTCACCAGCTTTGTTTCCCTTCTTTGGACACATCCCAGCACCTCAGTGTCCTTTCTGAATAGAGGTGCCCAGAACTGGACACAGCACTTGAGATGCAGCCTCACCAGTGCTGAGTACAGGGGAAGGATCACTTTCCTGGTCCTGGTGGCCTCACTATTCCTGTTACAGGCAAAGGATGCTCTTTGCCTTCTTGGCCGCCTGGGCACACTGCTGGCTCATGTTCAGCTTCCTGTCAACCAGCACTCTTAGATCCTTTTCCTCTAGCTGGCTTTCCAGCCACTCTGCTCCCAGTCTGTAGCATTGCACGGAGTTCTTTTGGCCAAAGTGTAGGACCCAGCACTTGGTCTTTTTGAACCTTATGGTCTTGTCCCATCTATCTAGCCTGTCCAGATTCCTCTTATTTTCTGATAGAGTTTACAAATTTGATAACGTCCATTATTTTTTTCAGATAAAATAGATTAGATTCTTATAATGCTGTGGCACATAAAAATGCACATTATATCTTCTTATGTGTGGGTTTTGGTATTTTGAGTAGATTATGTCTCTTCTGAATTCCAGAAGACACATATGTTGTTATTTTGCAGGTTGAATGAAGAGTTCTAGTTTTAGACTGTTGGCGGTAGCATGCTTACAATCTCTATACAGGACAACATACAAAGTAGAAATCAAAGATACAAACAAAAAAGTTTTTGTGTTAGTTTTGGCTGGGACATGGTTTATTTTCTTCTGAGTTTTTGGTTTGAATCTGTGCTTTCGGTTTGCACTGGAAACAGTGTTGATAACACAGGGATGCTTTCCTTATTGCTGAGCAGTACTCGCATAGAACCAAGGTCTTTTTGGCCTCTTACCCCACCCCACCAGTGAGGAGGCTGCGGGTGCACAGGATGTTGTGAGGGGACACAGATGGGACAGCTGACCTCAGAGGACCAAAGGGTTATTCCAGACCCTATGGCGTCATGATCAGCTTTTAAGGTTGAAGGAAGTAAAAGAAAGGGAAGGACAGTCAGAGTAATGGTGTTCATCTTCCTAAGTCACCATTACATGCGACGGAGCCCTGCTTTCCTGGGGATGGCTGATCACTTACCTGCCCATGGGAAGTGGTGAATGAATTCCTTGTTTTGCTTTGCTTTTGTGTGTGGCTTTTGCTTTCCCTCTTAAACTGTCTTTATCTCAGCCCATGAGTTTTCCCACTTTTCCCTTCCAGTTCTCTTCCCCATCCCACTGACATGGAGTGAGCAAATGTGTGTGTGGTACTTGGTTGCTGGCTGGGATTAAACCACAATAGGTTGAAAGCTAGAAATCTTAAATGTGTTTCTGATTTTCTTGAGATATTTTCCTGTTCAGGGTAGTAAGACCTCTGATCTGTTGTTCTCAACTCTATCATTGTTATAAAAAGTACTAATTACATTTTAGGTTTTCTGCCAGCATAGGCAATTATTAAAATTCATGATATAAGACATGTCTATGTACAGTTAAACTCTTCAAATATCACAGGTTAAGAAAAAAATCAGTGGAGAAATCACTGTAAAATGAATAAAGCCATCAGTAATAGACCAGTATGGACAGGCATTTTTGCATTGGTATTAAAGTTCCACAAATCATGAGGAACATAAAGCAATATTTCTTTGATCTAGCTTTCATAGACTAAATCAGTACCCATAAAAACCTTCTCAGTTTTCAAAAGAAAGTTTAACTGGAAAAAAAAAAATCTGTATTTTTAGAGAAAAGTTTATCTTCTCTGCTGTGATTAAGAGTTAGTTCATTGCCATTACCCTGTGGTGAGGATGATTTAAAATATGTGCTCCATATAGTTAGAGTTAAGCCGTTTCAATGCAATTGTATGGGCATTATTTTTTATTGTTATCCAGTGTTTATCAGATCAAACATCAGTTAAGTCTCCACGACCATAAACTAGTCTCATCACGATTCAGTGTTAGGGAAGATTTAAGCACTGAATATGTATATATCCCATGGAAATCTGAACCTTCTAAAGTTTCCCAGACTCAGAAAAAATTATTTTATCAACATGGTAGTACTGGAACTTGACCAAGTATGGCTCTGCTCTCAAAGATCAGACACTGTGCATATGCACACAAAGTTTTGGAAATACAGACTGAATATTATATCCTGTTATGTGAGTACCAATAGCTTGTCATTTAATTATCACCAGTCATGAAGACAATGACTTGTTTATGTAACCTTATTTTTTCCATTTTATATCTTGTGAATGTCAAGCCATACAAGCTTATTGTTTTCTTTTTTGCTTATTGTTTTAATAACATATGTAAATAAGAAAAATGTAAATATTGGATGTATGCGTTATTTTCAGCTTGCAAATTGTTCAATTTTTCATCATCCAAAATGCATAGGAAATATGCAAATATTTAGTAAATAGAGCCATTAACAGAAAACAAATCTTTATCACACCATGGAGCTCATGAAGTTTGCAGTACGCATAATTGCTCTGCTAATACTGACACATTTTAGTCTACTAATACATGTGGTAAAGGGGGATTAGTCAATCACAGCAGGTGAATCAAACGTATTTTGCAATTACACAGATTAATCTTTCTTATGTATTCACCAGTATATTTTTCTTTAAATTTATTGAATAGAATTATTTAAAAACAAGATATGTTTTGGTCTTTCTCTGCAAGAAATGGAATTTCCCTTACCTCTGAGGAGCTTCCTGCAGCTCTAGCTCGTAACATATTCTGATTTTTAAAAATATATGGGCTACGAGCTACTCTAAGAATTGTAATTTTATAATTATCCAGGTCAATATATACCCTGGTGTAGATATATATGTTGCTGATATAAAATGCCCAAGTAAAAGCACAGATAATAAATATGAAAGTAGACCCCACAGGGAAAATATAAACCGTGTGTTGCTGATGTAATTGAAAGTGTGACACAGCCACTCTTTCCGTAGCTACATAGATTTTATGGTTTGCCAAATGGTTTAAAATAATCAATATGTGTACACTGGCTATGATGGGTTGACCCTAACCAACACCCAGACACTCCCTCCCTTCCTCCTTATGTCTCTCCTCTGTCCTGCAGGTTGAGAAAAGAAAATATAAGGAAGGCAAGAAGAATCCTGGACTGGGATGAAGACAGTTTAATAGTAAAAGCTGTGTGCACAAGCAAAGCAAAACAAGGAAATCCTTCACCACTTCCCATTAGCAGGGAGATGTGCTACTTCCTGGAAGGCAGGGCCAAAGCATGCATAACAGTACCTTGTGAGCACAAACACCATAACAGTGAATGTCTACTCCTTCTTTCTCTGAGCTTTTTTTGCTAAGCACAATGTCATGTAGTATAGAATATCCTTTTGGTCAATTTGAGTCCATTATCCTGGCTACATTTCCACCCCACCTGTAGTCTGAGCCCAGCCTATTTCTGAGAAGAGTGGTGGTGGTGATGGAGAGCCAGTGCTGTGCAAGGACACTTCAGCAATGGTCAAAACTTTGGGGTATTATCAACACTATTTCAATCACAGATTCAAAGCACAGCACCACAAGAGCTGCTATGAAGAAATTCAAATTCATTCCAGATAGACCCAGTACACTACTGAGTGAGGTGGGAAAGGGGAAGAACATTTTTCCCTATATAATACACATCAGCGTTCTATATCAAGTTTCAATCTAGTTTGACTAAGAAGGATGGATCTTCAGAACCATCTTTGTCTATTTAGTCTCAATCTAAGTCTACAGCTAATAAACAAATTACTTACCCAAAGCTTAGCTACTCCAATCTGTCAGTCAGAACTGGTTATCAAGTGAGTATTGCTGAGTACACCATGTTCCAGTCATGACCTAACACCCCAAATGTGAACACTGATATAGTAGCTGGCTTCATAAGCTCTTTACTAGGCAGAGGCAGAGAATGTCAATAAAATGTTTCATATATTGGCATTTCAAATAGTTTGATGAAAAGTAAACAACATATTTCTATGACAAATAAGAAACTGCTAGTAATATGCTTAAGAGTCAGAAAATCTGATTTCTGATTATACTGATGTTAACTTTCTAATACTGATTTTTATTATCATTGGTCAAAGCATTAAATTCTGCCAGTATTCAAATTCATGGAATACCTCATAAAATATTTAACCTCATAGTAAGAAAATTATTACTTATGGAAGTCAAAATTATAATTATCCAAGGTAAACATATTTTATCTTATACCAATCTTATACCAATGTTTTTGTCATAAAATTTGGCTACCTTGGTTAAAGATTTTATGTATACATTATATATAAGATATTTAATATGTATTATACATATCATATAATATATAGTAAGATATGTTACTTATTACTACATGAATAGAATACAATTAAATTTACTATATTGTATTATGTATCTATAAATTAAATATATATATATGTGTTTTGTTCATGATAAGATTATCAGTGAATTTAGTCAGCCTTACTTTCTAAGGACTTTCTACCTCCTAGTGTATCCTGCAAAGAAAATAAATAAGCATCCTTGAAGAGCTATGAAATACACAGTCATATTTCTCTTTTTCTATTCTCACACATGAATATTTAAGCTCTATTACAGTTTTATACTTGTAATTCTTTTTATGTTTGATTTGGTTATATTTTGTTTTTTCTTTCATGTTTTTTATACTTGTATTGAAATGCAAAATGAAAATATTAATGTAGTAAAAAATGACAAAAAAATTTCAAAGAAACTATTTCTTTCCGTATATTTATATTAGACCATATAAATAATTTTTTATCATTTTAAATGTAAATAGGACACATCTTTAATAGATATTAGAAACCAGTTAGACTATGTTTTTATGATGAAAATAAAAAAAAAAGAAAAGCTCTAATAAACAAATAATGCACTTTATTATTTACAAAATTATTGTGAATTCTAGAACTTTTTCCCTCCTATGAAATTTAGTATGAAACCAGACTCAATTCAGTTAAATCAATTTATTACCAGTTAGCAAAATTGTAATATATGATTTGTGTTTTGAAGGGAAAAATAAGTCATTTAAACAAACACTTTAGGGGATGCCTTTCCTCCCCTTCCCTAGGTTCAACTAAGTGCAACACAGCTCCTCTGTTCCTAGAATGAATTCTCCTTGTTTTCATTACATCTTTTGCTCAGTCCCTCTAAGACACTGTGGTGAACAATGGAAGACGGAGAAGGTTGATATTGGATTCTGGTGGATTCTTTCTGCTGCTTTCCACTTCTCACTTGTTTTCCCCAACAGCTACTTGCTTCTCACTGCTCCTCAGCTCCAGCATGGGCTGCCCATGGCTGTAGTCCCTCAGTAAAAAAAAAAACAAAAACAAAAAAACCCCCAACACAACAAAACAGTAGATGAAGTCCTCTTAAAAGAACAGTAAAAATTCTCATGGTCACAGGCTTTGGTCCTCATGGGGGATACCTACTGAAAGGACAACATAGCAGTGTACAAACAATCTAGGAAATTTATGGACTACTCTGACAACAACTTCCTGACAGACGTGATTGAGGAAGAACTACACATTGTTATGAAAGTAGTGGGCAGCGTTGGATGCAGTGACAATGGAATTCAAGATTTTGAAAGGAGGGAGCAGCACAAAATGCAGGATTTCAGGGCTTCCAACAGCCTTTAACCAATTCTGAGATGCATTTGAAAAATTCCATGGGAATCTTCTCAGAAGTTCAAGAAACGCTAATGAGAAGTTCTGGACCTGGGGAGGAATAAACCCAGGGAGCAAACTGGATGGAATGCAACTTTGCTCAGAAGGACCTCTGGGTCCTGGTGGACACCAAATTTAGCATAAGGAGGCAATATATCTTTGCAGAAAAGGATTATCATGAAAAGCAGTGCCAACACCTCAAGAAAGGTGGTATTTCCCTTTATTCATCACTGGTGAGGCTATATATAGAGTAGTGTGTCCAGTTCTGGGCTCCACAGTACAGGAAAAAAATACAGACTTCCTGGAACAGCACAAGGCCAGAAAGATGATGATGGAATAAGTATCTTGTGTATGAGGAAAGGCTGAGAGAACTGTAATTGTTTAGCCTGGAGAAGGCTCAGGGGGAATCTTATCAACGCATGCAAATACCTTAAGGGGGATGTAAAGCATATGGAACTAGACTTGTTCCAGTATTACAGTAACAGGACAAGAAGCAATGGAAACTAACTGAAAGAAAGGATGCTCTGTCTGACCATAGGGGAATGTTTTTTTTTACCATGAGAGTGACTGAATGCTGGCACAGATTTCTAAGGGAAGTTGTAGAGTCTGCATCCTTGGAGTTGTTTGAACCCTTTGGACATGATCCTGGACTAACTGCTATAGCTGACCTTGCTTGAGCTGAAACATTAGATCAGATGACAACCCAAAGGTCCCTTCAGGTGTAAACCATTTTGTAATTCTGTGAAATAATTCTGTTTGATATTGTTTCTGAGGTTACATGAATAATTTCAATAAAATTAAATCAGTACACTATTTTCAGTAGACAAAATATTCCTGTTCTCTTTATTTCTTATGGAAATTATTATGCCAATAAAATTTGTTAATGTTAAGTACTTTAAAATGAAGTTTCAGTTAACAGAAAAGGTAAAAATATCTTGTTCTTTGGTCATTTAAAGTCTGAGTCATTAGGAATATCAATTTAAATATACATTAAATCAGTTTAGAAAAACAGTATTTGCAACTGTGTAGTAAAGTAGTATTTTCAAAGCTACAATTTATAAATCAGTTTTTAAACTGTTTTCTTCAGAAATTATGTCTCATTCTGAAGGAATGATTGTAAACTCTTACTGTCTTGCCTTTGTTTTTTTTTTTTTTCTGATACAGAGCTTCTGAACGTGTAATGTATTTGTACAGCAAGTGGCCTTGAGACATGAGAAAAATGGGATAGATTAAGTGACTGCTCATTACATTCCCTTTACAAGAAGCTTGTAACAGAGCTTTTGAAGGAAAGAATGACACTAATCGCAATAAAAAGAGCAGGAGATAAAGATTAACATTACCACATATCAGTAGGCTAGCGTAATTTCCAAAATGATACAATACATGAAGAATGCAAAAAGTGATAAAAAATATTTTATTTAGGCAGCAGGTATCCCGGTTGTATTCTTCCTTCTTGTTTTTATAAAATCATCTGTATTTTGTTGTAATAGTTGTGATTAAAATGTAGTTTCATAGTGGTTGGTTGGAACACACATAATTTTCCATATTATCAAGCAATAGTGTGAAACTCACCTTGTAAGAATGCAAAAATACAAATGGGCATCAATGTCAGAACTCCGTTGAATTGAACGTGGAACAGAAAGTAAAGAACTCTCCTGCGAAGCAAAGGTCCCCAATTCAGAGAAATCATTGAAAACAGCCAGGTGTGAAGTGAATGAAAAGTTCCATTACATTTTTAAGAATTTACAATCCATTACTGATTATGTGTCTGAGAAATGTACAAGCATTTACAAAGCACTGTAAAAAAACCCAAAGAATTGTGACAGAACTATTACTGAATAAGATGGAAATCTTAAACAAAGAGATGTATTCTCCAACAAATATTTCCATCAGAGTTGTTTATTTTCCCCCACAGATAACTATAATCTAAAAATCAAATATTAATAAATGTATCTTGAAGGATATATGAAGATATAGAAAAATGTACAGATAATGACAAATAGAAGAAATGGTATCACAAGTAGGGTAAGTAGTATATACTGGACTTATACTGATTATATAAGATAATATTTTATAGTTTAACTAATTTCTCTCTATCAAACACATACATCAACTGATTGTCCCTCCTATTTTCCATCCTGAGAAATATTATATACAGCATATATACGGTACATAGTGTATATAGCATATATAGTGTATAGAATGTATTAAAGTGTGTATAAGAGTACATATTCCTTCTTGAGACTAATGTGCTGACTGGCTGTTTTTCATATGAAATATGAAGTGAATTACTTTCCTTAGATGTTCTAAAGGTGGCAGTGTGGATCCCACATTGAGATTTAACACACACAAATGAGATATATGATGTGTCAGCATGAGAAACAACCATCTTGAAGCCAAACAGAGACAGTATTTGGTATTCTGACTCACTCAGTACCTTTAGTACTGAGATTAAAATGTGGTGAAATCTTCAGCTATGAAATGAAAGGATTCCAAAGAGTGTATCATAATGGTGAGCTGTCTTGATTCTTTGTTATTAGTTTGATCTTGTAAGTGAGAAAATTTAGTCAATGTATGTTATTCTAAACTTAAAATCTACAATATTTATTATTTGTTCTGAGTTTCAGTGACAATATATAGATATGACTGTATATGTACTTTGTCTACCTTTGCAAATTAATACTACTCTGTAGTCTTAAAATGACTTGAAGTATGAACTGTTTGGAATTCAGTCTCTTTATCTCCCATTTCCATTTGGGGGTATATTTTTTTTTCTTTTTTTAATTACTCTGTGCTCTCAAGTTTTAAGGTTTAACAGAAACTTTAAAATAATAATAGCAGTGCACTTAAAATGAACACAAAAATGAACCATCTATTGCTTCTTGATCCATTATTTCAAAAAGCAGGCAATCCAATATTACATTTGCTGTTGCCATTACAGAAGTCTGCTTTTTATCCTGTCTTAGCAAAAGATGACTGCACAGCTAGTTAATAAGAGTTTCAGAGTATAAACTGAAGAATAGTTCTGCTACAAGTGAATAAATTTACTCTGATAGCAAATATAGAAGTCTTTATCAATGAGCATGTGCACATTGAAAGAAGTTTAACCTGTCAAACCAAATTTGTCATCTAACAACTGAAAAAATTCCCAAATTAATTACAAGCTGAGCTACATAACCTGAGTTTTCTTAGTTTAGAATCAAGCTAAATAACAGAAGAACATATTTGGCAGCAGTGAAGGAAGGTGGGCGTGTTGTTTTCTTTTATATTTTTTAATAATCGATCTAAGCTCTTTTTGCTTTGAGTATCATATGACCTTGTTGCTGGACCTCTTCTATTGCCAGTGTCTTTCTTTGCCCTGTTTCCAAAATAGAGTTTCTCAGTTTATTTATTTCAATTACTGGGAATGCAAATATCTATCTCACAATTTATGTACTTTAATATTTGTTACAAAACCAGCTAAGGGACTCAGAAAAACATAATTGGAAGAAAATCAGCTTCTGTGGCCAAGTTTCTAAAGGACTACAAACTGAAGGGTAGACCAGCCAAAATATTCAAGGGCAAGTCTTTCATCTAGAGGGACCTAAGCAGGCCAAAGGAATGAGCCACAGGATTGTAAGGAGATTACAAGTTGGGTGTGAGCCAGAAGTGTGCCCTGGCAGTAAGGAAGGTCAGAGCAACCTGGGCTGCAGTAATAGAAACATGGGTAGTAGATCAAGGTGAGACCACTTGTGAGACCACATTTAAATTCCTGTGTCAAGTTTTGGAGCCCCCTAATAGAGAAAATATGATGATAAACATGGATGAATTCGGTGGAAGGCCACCAAGCTGGTCAGGGACTGAAGAACTTACCCAGTGAGGGAAGGCTAACGGAGCTGCAGCCTGAAGAAAAGATAACAGCAGGATCTAACAGCAGCCCTCCAGCTAGAGAGGATGTTTTTAAGAAGACCTTACCAAGAAGACAGAGAGAGGCTCAACACTGGTACATGTTGAGAAGATGATAAATAAGAGTCATACATTGAAACGAGAAATTTAGCCCCAGTATGAAGAGAAACTTTTCTCTATGAGAACAGTTAGGCACTAGAAGAAGCTTCCAGAACATCTGTGTAGTCTCCATCCTTGAAGGTTTTTGAGACCTAGACAGATCAAACCCTAAGCAGCCTAATCTGACCTCACAGATGACTATGTTTTCCCATGAGCCTGTTATTTCCAGCATTTTGCCTCAGAATGCATTGAAGTAATAGAGCCTCCTAGTACTATTTTGTGAGGAAAAGGAAGTAGCCTTTAGAACGATTGTTTGCATCCTCTCAGAGAAATTAATTGCAACATCATTGCAGAATACAATGAAGCATTTCATCATGTTCCTGAGGTCCTAGATTGTATGAGACTTTTCTTCTTTCTGATTGGTAAAATTAAATAAGTTATTAATCTAACACCACAGAGCCTGGATAAAACTCTAGCACACAGAAATGCAATTCCAAATTCTCCACTGACTTCAAGGGAATATTCTTTTATTTTTCACATCTAAATTAATTCAGGTAGACCCCAACAGAGAAACCTAAATATGAGAAAAATTCTAACAATTAACTTACATGCTGAATAAAAGTCCAAGAGCTCCAAATCAGTTGAGGATGGTGGAGGAGAGAGACTGAGAGAGCTGGGGTTGTTCAGCCTGGAGAAGAGAATTTTCTGGGAAGACCCTGTTGTGGCCTTTCAATAATTAAAGGAGTTTTATAAGAAAGATGGGGACAGACTTTATAGTAGAAACTGTAGTGATGGGATAATGGTTTTAAACTAAAAGAGTGTGGGTTTAGACTAGGTATAAGGAGGAAAAAATCAACAATGAGGGTGATGAAACAATGGAACAGTTATATTTCCTCAATTTGTATACAATACAGCTGGAAAATTCTGAATAAAATAGGATAATGTACTGATTCTTTTTGAAATAGTTTGGGGGAAAAAAACCCTCACCAAACAACAAAGAAACAAAAATGATGCATTATCTCTCTCCTTATCCTGTCCTTGCACATATTTACATTTTTATTTGCTGTTTGATATTGTCATCAAGACCCAATGATCTGATTCCAGATATCAGAAAAAAAAGATACAGAAAAGATAGTTGTCCTTTTTCATCCGTCAGTGTAGCAAATGTTCTTATATTAAATGATGCAATTGCTAGCTATGCAGCATCTTCTTTCAGAGAAATGTTATATTGTCTGTAGGTGTAGCAGATTGAATTATATTTGCTTTACATCATTTTGTGATATACATAAAATAAAAATCTTTATTTTTGATGACATTTCTTCCAACTATTGATACGACAAATACCATGTAATACACGTACCGATCATCACAGTTCACTAAAATTACATCAAAGCTTCCTGTGAATTTACAGTGGTAAGATATCATAAAACAAAAGATACATCTCCCTGCACCCCCACTGCCCTCCTGGAAATACAAAGAAAAAAAGCTCTCTGACTTTGGTAGTTCTTACCTTGAAAATTTTCAGGGTATGCTTCAACACTTTACTTTTTATGATTCTTTTACCCAGCACTCTACCAGGTAATTATGACTCCAGAGGACTGATGTTATTTTAGTACTCAGTTCTTAAGAAAGTATTCTAAGGATTTATGGATCTTTAAACAGCAGTAGTCTACAGAAGCGATGCCTGATTCATAAAGAAATAAAGCACAAACTTAATGAAATGCTTTTGATCTCCCATAAAGACCTTCAGAAAATAAATCTGAGAATAAAAAAAAACAAAACAAAACAAAACAAAACCATTCTCTAGTAGTACAACAGTTTTAGACCATCACTATTAACTATTACATATATTTATGTTAATGTGGAGAATTAAATGTAGAAAACATGTACAAATTTTCTGGATTTTAAAAATTTCTGTACTCTATAGTAGTCCATTGATAATATGTGGGGAAAAAAAAGTAAGGAAAAACATACACCAAGGTATAGTTTCCCTTACACCAAGGTATGATCCTCTTAAGCAGTCTAACAGTTAGACATTCAGTTTAGCCAAGTCTGTGAGTGACCAGATGTGACAAGCCTGTTGTCTGGCTTTTGTCTGTAACTGATGAAAAAATGAGTGGAGAAGAATATGACCTCAAGGAACCCCCTCAGCTTCTTGATATGTATACCCTAGGATATGATGAATGATGTAAAAATTGTAATTTTTATGTAGACATAGAGCTCAGTCCTCCATTTCTAATATTAGGAAAACTTCCATTTCTCAGCTGGAGACTGACAACATATGCAGAAATCATATTCTTTCTATTCTTCTGTGAATAGGCTTCTAGCTGTAAAAGGACATATAAAATATATATCTCCTATAATATCATCTTCATATGCGTCAGGTACAAAGACATATGTATGCAAAAAGGTCTCTCCATTGACCACGAGAAAAATGGTCTCAGATCTCTTGGCCACTCCATTAACCAACTCCCAGACTCTATTCTCTCCAATATCCAACCCAGGTTTACAGCCACTTCAATACAATGGCCCCTAAGCCTCTTATTTTGTCAGCTAACACGTCATGATTTTTGATAGTGAATACACTTTAATATCTGCCTATACAGTATATGTGTACTCTGATCTCTGGCACCACAGACACTCAGGTCCTCTCACCCGTGGTCTGGTTCCTGTCACTGACTCTCAGACTTACATACATGCGTGCGAATATACAGAAGAGATCCCCTCATCCGCAAAACCAGTTAATAATGGAGGACAGATTGTGATGAAAGGTGCAGGCACGGCCAGACAAGCATTCTGATCAGCAACATTTACATGCAACCAGGCCCCTTTTATCTCCTTATCCATCTGTTTCACCATGTGTATTCCTACTCCAACCACTTTGATCCCTCCTTTCCACCACCTTTGGTTCATCTTCTAAACATTCCAGAAGTTATATGCAATCCCAACAGGCCCTTACCTTGCATCTCATAAAATGTCCCACACTGCCAGGCAATGACCACCCTCAGTTTGAAAGGAGGCCCTGAGAGCTGCTCCCTTAGTGTTTCCTTGCCGGTCTCACTTTCAGCCCATGGGGATCTCGGCTCCAATGTGACTTACACCCCAGTTTCTCTGATTAGGTTTGGGGGCTCCTTCAACCCGATATTATTCTTTTGCGTATTTGTGGGATTTTGGGTTTTTGTTTGGGTTTTTGTTGTTGCTTTTTAGGTATACAAGTCTTTTATCACATAACCAAAAAAAAAAAAAAATATTTCATA
>VXAY01005388.1:0-10089 GCA_013399855.1 Oxyruncus cristatus | reverse complement strand
AGACAGTGGTTCTCCATCTGCCTTCAGCAGGCCTGGTGTCCTGTAAATGACCCGTTGTCAAAACCCACCCAGTTCTGCTGGTAACAACAACAGGCTTACAGCTGGCTAGGATTTTCCTGTGTCTACCCTCATCATTCCCTGCAACTGGCAGGATAGCAGAAAACACTGTATGTGCCCCAGATCCCTCAATGAATCATCCAGAGGCCCTGAAGTCTCTTGCATGTTCTTGAACATCATGAGGTACTTACACAGGGCACATACAAAGGTGTAGGTTCCCACAGCTAAAAATTAACCCAGGTGACCTTCTTGCTGAGCAGGTCTTGAGGGAAAGAAATATTCATGACTTGTTTGTGCAGGGCTGCCAAGGCACAGAAAGCTCTTAGAAGGCCTTCTAGAGCACCTGCGGTAAAATTGCCCAGGGAGCACCTATTAAACTCCCAGTGTTTTTAACCTCAAGCACACTGGCAAGCAGTAACAGCTTTCCTCTGGGATGTCCCCAAGGCTCATAACCAGTATCCAGCTGAGAAGCTCGATGAATGTGGCCAATGCCATCCTCTGGAATCAAGCACAGATCAGAGAAGTCACTTCACACTCAGTCAAAAGAGGAAACTAGAGGAAAAAGTGATTGCCCACGCTTCCATGGGTAACAGACTGTGAAAGACCACACCAGCACCAACCCTGCATGTTTCTCTGGGCTAGCGACCAGCTGTTCATCCTAGGGGAGCAGAGCTGCAGGGCTAGAGCTGAATCTCTTGTTTTTCCATGTGGGTGTCTCCTGAGCTTGCCCCTCTGGGATGTCCCCGTGCCAGAATGACTCTAGTGCTGAGTTTCTGGCCCTTCATTGCCACTTCTCACCTCCCTGATCATTAGGGCCCTCTCCCCACCACCGCTGAAGCAGCTGCAGCCCCTCCACACCTCCCTGGGCTGTGTGTGCCCCACTGTCCACACCGTGGTGCCTTCCTGGCTCCCCCAGCCCTCGCCCTGGAGCCACTGCCACCAGCCCGGGGTGGGTGCTGGCCCCTGCCTGCCTACCTGCTCCCTGCCCTGCCATTGGAGCAGACTGGGCATCCTGGGCCAACAGGGCCACCAGAAAGAGNTGCCATTGGAGCAGACTGGGCATCCTGGGCCAACAGGGCCACCAGAAAGAGGAGGAGGCAGCGAGTGAGGGCCACGACCCCCAGTGCTTGCAACATGCTCTTGCTGCTGCCACTGCTGCTGCCTCAGAGGTGCCCAGAGCTGGCTCTGAACAGCAGATCACAGTGGGGTTCTGTGACCTCACGTCCCCACCTGCCCCTGCCCTCTGCCAGGGCTCCCCATTGTACTCCCATTGCCCATGAATTCCGTAATCTCCCCACTGTTGAATTTCCTAGTTCATTGGTGGGGAAGGAGCAGAAGTGGGGAAGGGTGGATCTGTTTTGGGAGGCAGCACTGTGCATGGCAGTGCAGAGCCCTTCCTGTTAAGCTTCCAGAAATCCCTATGAAAAGCCACAATGAAGACTGCATAGAAGAGCCAAGTACAAGTCCCTCGCCTGGGTGCTCTTTTTGTCTGCCAGCATTCCAATGAGAAACCTGCTTTTCCCACTAGTTTTGCTCCAGGCTCATGGCGTTTGAAGACAGTGCTTCTTCCCTCTGCTACCCTCCTCCAACATTGGGGGGTTGCCCCTAGGCTTATCCCAAGTGAGCCTGGCTTATTCCCTCCCTGCTTCCAATCTCATTTAAAGCTGTCAATGAGCCCTGCCAGAGGAGAGCCACAGATGAATGCTACTCTTCTTAACTGTCCTCTGGAAAACCGGCATCTCCCTGAATCCACTCCATGGGATTTTGCAACTCCCCGGTTCATCATCGGCTCTGGGACCAGTGACCCCAAACCACATGTGGTGCTCCTGAAGCGGCTTCCCGCATGTGGCAGGGCAGGGACACATCACTTCCCGCAGCCCGCGGGCTCCTGCCCCGCGCTGCCGCCATTTCGTGCCGGGCCGTGAGGGACGGGGCTGTGGGGCCGCGGGGGCCGGAGCGCTCGGAGCTCCAGCTCTTCCCGGGCCGCAGCTGCCCCCCTTCAGCCCCGGGGCCGAGGCACCTCTCCCGGACCCGACTTCCAGCTCTTGCCGCTGCAGGAGCTCCCCGCGCTGCCCCGGCTGCAGGGATCGCTGCAGGGAACAGTTCGCCGGGGAGTCTCGGCTGAACGTGGCGCAGGGAGAGGCACCGAGACAGGAAGACAAAGTGGGGCCAGGGAGTAGAACAAGGGGACAGCGGCAGGGAAAGCGGCGCAATGAACAGGAGCGAGTTGGAGGAAGAAGCAGCAGGGAAGAGAGGCAGAAAGAGCAGGAGGGAGCAGGAGAAAGCAAGGAAGTGAGGGCTGGTGGCAGGAGAGAGACTGCTGAAAACGCCTGGGATGGACAGCAAGACAGAGAGACAGTGAAAAAGAACAGGGGCAGGGAGTCGGACAGTGGGGAATGGAGAGAAACCAAGGGGCTGGCAGGAGAGAGCCACACACGAGATCAGGACCAAGAGAAAACCAGGAGTGGATTTTACTGCACTCATGTGAATCCTGAGCTGCTTTCCTCATGTAGTGGCATATAGACATCTGAGCTCCCTTAGAAGGAACTGAGGCATCTATGACATGGCAATGGCTGTCTCCCAGGGTTCCCCATTCATGTGTATCTGCAGGGCTGCAAATGGGGATAGCTATATGACAAGAACTCAGGAGAATTGATTAAAGAGTTGAGCCAAACTTCTCTTTTAATAAGAGATGTGGGCTGCCCTCTCAGGAGATGAAAATCTCAGATGCAGCACAGGCCCCATGAGAGACAGCCCAGAGCAGAAGCTGGAGCTGGCCTTTCAGAGGTGAGGGACAGAGGTGAGCAGCTGAGCAGCTCAGTGGTTACTGTTTGCCGCTTCAAGGGAATAGTGCTGTGTTGAGAAAATCTTTTCTGCCTCAGCCAAAACTGCAAGAAAACCTCCCGAAAAACAACACTGTGGAGAGATCTATATGAGCGTCTCTCTGGCATGATACCAGCCATACCCTCCCCACACACACTAGAGGCAGCTGTCAACCTCAGAGAGCTGTGCCTAGTTTCTTGGACAACAGCTTCTTTGCACTCGCATCCCCACATTTGGCTGCTGACAGGATGAGCAGGAGTGGGTGCTGGGGACAAGCCTCAGGATGACAGTGATTCTGGCTGGTGAGTCCAGGACAGCAATTACCTGGTGTGCTGGTGTCTGGCACTGCCTTTTTTTATTGGAGACTGGCACTCTGTCCCTTTCTCCCATCTGGAAGGTCTCCTTCTGCACAGTCTCAGGGTCCATCTCTTCAGAAAGAACATGGGACAGTCTAATTAGAAGTAACTGTCCCTCATCAGGAACATGGTACCATGTCCTGGGCACCTTGACAAGGGGCAGTGAGGAGCCCACTGTCCCCAAAAACAGGAGGAAAACCACAGCCAAGTTTTTTTGTGAGGCAGCTAGAAACGTGGACTCAAACCACCCAAGACTTAATGAACCAAATGAGCCATTCTCAGAAGCCCTTCAAGTAAGGTGTCTGACCTCATGCTGGGTGCCCAGCTCCAACCAACCCCTGACCCTGAGGTCTGCAAACATCAGCCAAGATTTCCTGGGACATCATTTCTGCCTTGATGCTGGGCATCTGCAATTATTCTGAGTATGGGGTAGTGTCGCAGCCCAGGGAAAAAAAGGGTCCAACCACAGAGTTAGAGGAGGAAAAATGGCCATTTATTGAAGGGTGCACCGGCTTATGGAGGGTGTGGGGACAAGGTGCTGGAAGGGTAGGCGGGCTCAGGCCAGAGCATGCAAATGAGGGACATATAAGGATAGAAGGGGTTGGTTTTAACCTTAGATGGGGATTGCTAACTATGAGAGAACCAACCCAGTAAGGGAATGTTACATTACGGCAGTGGAATACAAATCAGGAGAAGAGGGATAAACGTGGAATATATAATAAAGGAAAATTTCCATACAAAATATTAAAAAGGGGGTTCAATAAAGGCTGCAAATACAATATGCATAACACCTGAACTTCAACACAAGTCTCCACAGCTCCGATGATTATTTGAAAGTATTAAAGGTGTGATTCTTCGAAGTTCCACAGAGGTTCTCACAGGTCTTCTGATCTCGTTTTCACGTCTCATTAGCTGTTCCTTTCTCGGTCCCTAACATCTGCCCCTCTTTGGTTTTGTGCAAGAAAAACCTGCAAAACACTCTTCTAAACCAAGTTATGAACACACAACACAATGCAGGGTGTAAAGGTGACACCAGAAATAAAGGTAAACAGGGAGATGACAAGTATAACTATGAGCTTGTTAGCAGAGTTTGGGATTTGAGGAAAGTGGAACCAATTGAAAATGCTATTAAAACCTCTGCCTTGGGAATCTGATATATCTGCCACTAAACTTTTGAGTGTATTGATACTTTGGTGTATGGACTGTGCATGGTCACTGAAGTTCATGTAGCATAGACCCTCAAACTCCTGACATCCATATCCATGTGCCAGGAGCAGGAAATCTATTACTGCATGATTCTGAAGGCTGACTTCCTTTAGTTTCTGAGTGTCAGCCAACAATGTAACTGGGTTCGAAGAACATGTCTGGAAATTTTGCTCTGAATAAAGAAGGTGTTCCACACTTCCCCAGGGGTAGCTGGAATGCCTGCTAGGCAACTTTGGAAAGGACTGAAAAGGGCCCCCCTCATTTTCCTATTACTAAGTCTTTATAAACGAGTTTTGCCGGAGTGGGAGTTACAGGTCATGAGGGAAAGAAATGCTTAATAACTAGAGTTCTAACTCCCTCCATTCTGTTTCAAAACTTTGAAACCTATGTCGTGCACTGATGTTGGAAAAAGGACGCGACTCACAGAGGGTTCTTGAGCAAAGGCAGAGGTGTGACCTCTCCCTTTATTCAAGGTGTGAATCCCCAAAGGGAAGCAGGGCTAATTCTTTTATAGGGTAGCAGGAGAGGGTTCTAGAAAATACGGAGGAGTTCAACAAATAAGGAAAGGAGTTTAACAAATAAGGAAAGGTACAAACTTGGGATAAGGTGGGTCTAGGGCAAATCCAGTTTATTAAGGGACGCTCCCTCTTTTATAGAGAGAGCTGGGGAAGATTCTGGAAACTGGGAGGTAAATAACATGAAAGGAAAAGGTAGGACAGGCTTACTCCATACATGGAATAAGGTAGGAAGATACAATGCTAAATNGGTATAATAAAACTGGGGTACAATAATAAAAAACAATATGCATTAACAGTGGTAATAACAGGAATAACGGTCCATTTAGGTAAATAGTCTCTTAGTTCCATTTTCAGACCATTACAGATTCTGGTGTGGGTAGATTTCTTTTTTCCATTTTTCAAACGTCTCCCATGGGATCTGCTGACTCCCCACAGGTGGGAGGATACAAAACCTTATAGGGAACTTAGGGGAGGAGAACATCCAAATAGGGAAAGTGCTACAATTCAGCAAATATTAACCAATGAGAATTAAAGAATTAACTTTAAACTATTATGAGGGGAAAATATTTTTAAAACTTGGGGTACATTATCAAAACAGCATGCATTAAGATAACAAGATAATGGCTTTTAGAGTCCCTTTTTATATTTCTCCATTCTTCAGTTCTGGCAAGGTATATTCCTCCTATGTTCTCTTTGAGGTAGATTCCTTTCTTCCACAGTTCGAATTCTTCTCTCTTCTTTCCCACAAACATAGGTTACTTCTTGTAAACGTTCTTGGTGTGTGAGTCCGACGCTTGCCCTTTTCTGTTTCTCCAGCATGGTCTTGATAGTTAAGTGGGCTCTTTCTACAATACCCTGGCCAGCTGGAGAGTGGGGAATTTTTACAGCCCGGCGAGGATAGGAAAATAAGGTCAGGGCATGAACAACTGCAGACAACTCCACTATTTGGGGGGAACCGTTTACTTTATGAATGTTTTTTTTCCAATTACCATCTTCTTGCCAATGTCGACTTAAGGTTGCAGATTTTTGGTTGGGCAGAAAAAATTTGTTGGGATTGAATGAAGATAACTGACCCATTGAGCAGGGCCCTCGTACTGGGTAGGAAGGGACTCCTGTCCAAATTCTTTCTTCACAAATTAAAAATTTGCCTTTTGGCAGTACCATGGGTTTAGAAATAGTTACTGTTGTAATCACTTCAGGGGTGGTATTTGTCGCAAGTCGACGCAGGAAAAGAAAACAGACTTGTGGGGACTTGTGGCAGAGTGCCAAGGTCTGGGAAACAAATCTGTTTACTGAAGGGGAGCTCTCTGCTTATATAGAGGAAGCAGAGAAGATTCTGGAACCGGAGGCTGGAATTTGACATAAAAGGGAAGAGGAGGCAGGGACTATACAAACTTGGAAGTGGGGAAAGTGTGAGCAATACCTTATGGGGAGAGTATGGGAGGAGAGATACCAAATAAGGGGAATGCTGCATTGCACCAACGATCAACCAATCAGAAATTAGGGATAAACTTAAATGAAACTGAGGCAAAAAATTTTATAAAACAGGGTACAGAATATATGTAAAGCATGCATTAACATTATTCTAAATTGTGGTGTAACTACAATGTCCATGTGAAATGTCTTTCTTCTGTTTTCAAACAAATGTCAGTCCATGGTCCCTGGAGATGGTAAAATCTCTCTTCCATTTCTTAAATGATTCTTCAGAGCTTGAGCAACTTCCCACAGGTATTATTGCACCAAAGGGATACATTTGTGTAAATTGATTTAAAAAGGGGTGACTTCATGTCTGTTAAGTTTTGTGATTGTTTTCAATTGGAAAAGGACACAGTGATTAGTTAGATCCTGAAACTTCAAACTCAAGATGTTCAATGTCAGTATAAGAAGGAAATCGAAAGTAATTTGTAATGTTCTCATTTGTGAGGAGACCAACTAGACACGTGTGAAATTATTTAGATTTGAAGTGGAAAGGCAAAGGGTGTCAGTGCCTGTGGCATGGGCAAGTCTCACCCTGGCATTGTTATTTGCCTGAAAGGCCCAAGATGGAATTGGCAAGGCAGTCATATCTGAGAGTGCAATCACTTTGATGACAATGGTGAGGTAGAGGACGGCAGTTGTTCTTGATAGATTCTCAGGCGTTTTGAAGGTATCCATTGCGGGCCCCGTTCTGTAAGAATATAAGCGTGCCTCCCTGGGCGCTCTGTTGCCAGTTTCCCGAGGCTGTACGATGTAATTGCGAATGGTGGAACTCTCGTCTATTTGGTTGTGGTGTCCCAGGATTGCTAAATGATCTTAAAATAGGTTTATTGGGTTTAGGTAATTTGGGTGAGCGTGGTGGTAATGGCACATCATTGATACCAGTTTTTGATCGACCCTGAGAGGCCCAGTGTTTCCCTTTTTTTGCAGCGAGGACATACAGTTGTTGGTAAAAGGTAAGTTTGGGCTTGTCTCTGAGGGCACTTACATTCATAGTGCCTGTCCTCACCACCACCAAATGGAAACATTTCTGGGGTCCCCTCAGTGCGGCAGCAAGCATCTTTAATTTGTTTGATTGTGAGTACATGTTCTTGCAGGCCTCTATAATCTCCAACAGCGTTGGATTTTTGAGAGCCCGGAGGATTTTTTGACATTCTTCATTAGCTTTTTCAATTACCAGAGATCTGAAAAGAATTTCTTGTGAGGCCATATGTGGAATTTGTTTTGCGATGGCCTCATGCAGGCGATTAACAAAGTCCACAAAGGGCTCTTTTCGCCCCTTGATGGATCAATGCGTACGACTGTGTGGGCACAGTCGCATCTGCTACTGATTTTAGTGCTTTTAGTGCCAATTCTTTAGTTTGATCTAATAATTTTTTATTAAGTTGTGCTTGCTGCCTGGGATGTGCAAACAGCGCTTCACCATAAAAACTATTAAACAATTGTTTGTGAGGGAGATTAGTAGGATTTTCATAAGTTTTAAGAAACTCTTGTATCAGGGATTTCCATTCTGTTTCAAATGCAGAGTTCTGCATTACAGTCAATAGTGCTTTTCCAATTACTCTGATGTCAGATTGTGTTAGAGTGTAGGAAAAGAAAAAGGCTTCTAAAAGGCCAATGGTACATGGTGCTCCCAGACCATAGTCCGCTATTGCCCGCTTAAGATCTTTTAGGATCGGACAGGATATCGCTTTCCACTCAGGGGCAGGGCCTTCATCGTAGTATACAGGGAAGGTTTAAAGAAACTCTAAATCTCCAGCTGATAGGATTTGTTGATGGAAATCCTTCCACACAGTCTCATGCAGGATTTGAGGTCAATGTGAATCCACCTTTGTTAAGGGACACTCCCTCTTTTATAGAGGGAGGTAAGGAAGGTTCTGGAACAAGGGGTGGAGTGTAAAAAACAAAGAAAGGGTAGGCAGGGACATAAACTTGGAAAAGGGTAGGAGGGTACAAAACCTTGTAGGGAATAAAGGGGTGGAGTGAAGCCAAATAGGGAAAATGTTGCACTGCAGTAAACAACAACCAATCAGGAATTTCAAATAAATTTCTAACAATTATGAGGGAAAAATCTGTAAAAACAGGGGTACAAAATATGACAAAAGCATGCATTAGCAAGTACAAATAACGTGCAACTTTAAAGTCCTGTAAACGTCCTTTTGTCTTTTTTCTCCTCAGGGTGTGTAGTCCTAAAACATTCTGCTTAGCATAAAGCTCTCTTTTCCACATCTCGTACAGTTTAAATTCCCTTTGATGACTCCCGACATGCCATCAGAACAAGTCTCCATGCAATGAGGGCATCTGCTGCGCTTCTTTCCCCTCGTTCCTTTGCTAGCCATATTTTAAAGCCTAATTGGTTCCAATCTTTGTAATTTAGAACTTCAGGAATAAACTCTGTATGATTTTCCAGCCACCTGGCTAGTGCTTTAAGTGATGATTTGTCCAGAGGGTAGCCTTGTTCTGCGATTATATTCTTTATTTAATGATAAGCTAATTTTTCATTTGTTGATAAACAACTTCCCATTGTTATATTTTCCAATTAAGTGTTTTAACTAAGCGTAAGTTGGGGAATGTAGAGTAGCTGTAGGTGGTTAGGGATTTTCCTGTGATCCCTCACCTATCCAGTGCGCTGGGACTGCTGACACTAAGGTCCGTTTGATCCAGGGATTGCTGGAGCGAAGCCCTTCTTCCAGGGTCGCCTGAACCCCGCACAAGCAGAGTTCTCTTAATATAAGAGACCTGCTACCCTGCCCCGTACTTGGGCAGCATCTGCCGCAATCAATTCGGGAAAGAATCACGCGACAACAGAAGGGGTTCGAGCAGAGTAGTAGCTTTGTGTAGCTATCGTGCTTTATTAAGGGTGGTGTCCCATATTTATATGGTTGGTCAGGGAAAGTTCTAGAACAGAAGGTGGTGCATCACATATAAGGACAAGGTAGGAGGGGTTTAGGCTATATAGGGAAAACAGGTGAGGAGTATTGACTAAATAGGGAACATGGGGGAAGAACAAGGCCACTTATGGAGTTGCTGCACTGCAGCAAACCTGAACCAATGAGAAAATAGGAGATAAACGTGAGAGAAGGAATACAATAACACTTGGAAAAAACTGGGGTACAGCAAACTCAGTGCATGCACTAACAACAATGAACTATCTTTCCTGAGTAAATGTCTCTGTTCTGTTAATGTCACAAGGTATCATTCTACAGCAGGGATTCGCCAGCCCTCACTTCTGCCAATGTCCACCTCAGCTGTTGCTTCCACACTTGAAAGTGTTTTTCCTCACTCCAGTCAGTTTCCTCAACTGCTAATCTTTGAAAGAGCTCTTCTTGTGCTTCCTTAGAAGGTATTTGTCTGGAAATGGCTTATCTTAACTTGGTTGCAAACTCAAAAAATAATTCTTTAATCCCTTGATGTATTGTGGTGAAAGACCGTGTGGGAGTGGAAGCATCTGCCACTGATTTTATTGCTTGTAAAGCATATCCTTTAGTACAATCCAATTGTTAAATATGTAATCCAGCCTGTTGCTTATTAAAGGCATAGGGGCCTTCACCTTAAAGGCTATTAATTATGCCCGCAGTTGGCACCCTTTTGTTAGAAAGCAATTCATTGGCGTATTTTCTAATCGCTGCCTTCTGTCGGGAGTCAAGAGATAT
>VXAY01005386.1:436536-468766 GCA_013399855.1 Oxyruncus cristatus | reverse complement strand
CCTCCTGCCCTGGCAGGGCTGAGCCCGGGGCCTTCCCGCCTCGGGACGCCCCAGGGCTGGGCTGGCACAGGGCGGCAGCAGCCGCCAGGGCACTCGGGGCTCCCCAGCACATCCCTGGGCCGCATCCTGCTGCCGCTGCAGCAGCCGGGGCTGGGGAGGGACCTGGTGGCTCACCCATGAACTTGATGGCTGCCTCTCGCACGGGCTGCTGTGGGCTCTTCAGGTACGGCAGGGCCTGGTGCATGTACTTGGCCACTCGGCTCCGGTCCTTTTCCAGCTGCAGAGAGCACCAGGGCACACAGGGAATGGTTGGCTCGGCTCTGCCCCTTGGCCGGGCGCTGCCTGCGCCCAGCACTGGCCTCCCCTGCCCGCACAGCCCTGAGGCCCGGGCAGCAGCCGCCGGGGCCGGGCTCTGGAGGGAGCAGAGGGCTGGCTGCTGCCCGGGAGCCGCGGGGCCGCCCTGCCCCACAGCCCAGCTGGGCCGGGGCTCCAGCGGCACCCTGGCTCGGGGCACAGGAGCCTGCAGAGGAGCCCGCACGCCCCAGGGAAGGCAGCAGCGGCGGGGGCGCAGGCTGCTGTCCCACAGGCGGCTGCAGCGGTGGGCAGGGGCACAGTGCCAGCCCCACACTCTGGCCATCGGGCACTTTGGGGCCATCCTTACCAGGCAGTCGCCAAACTGCCACGGCTGCTCCAGGTTCACCAGATTTTCAAGATCCCACCTATCCAGGACGCTGGTCCCACAAAGCAGCGCTCCCCGAGATGCCTGCAGAGCAACAGAGACCAAGACTTGGCATCGCAGCCCAGGCCACAGGACCCGTGTTGCTGGACCAAAGCCAGGAACATGCTGCATCCTGGCAGGTGCCAGGCCAGGAGGCAGCTGAGCCCTCTCCCACAGGGACACCAGAGCCCACAAGTCCTCACCCTTGCCACAAGCAGGTTCTCATCGTGCCAGTGGATGTAGAGTGGGAGCAGGCTCAGATGCACGTATGTCTTCAGGAGCCTTTTTCCTGCCAATTCTATGAGTTCCATCATCGCACGGAATAGGACCATGGAGAGCTCCTGTACACGGCTGTGGTCCTCGTGGAAAGAAAGAGGAAAGGACCTCAGCACCAGCTTCTCCAGGCCCCACTGGGCACAGGCCTCAAAATCCACAGGGACCAAAGTTTCCCAGCACCATGCTGAGCCCGTGGCGGGGGCACAGAGCCTTACGTGGTCGAAGAGTGGCCGGAGCGCCTCAGCCAACTGCAGGCCGGTGGCGGTGGATATTGGGGTGTATTCGCAGGTGAGCTTGTTCTGGAACAGATTCTGGTGCTTGTTCTGGAGCTGTGTCTGGACCTTGTTCCGGAGGACATTCGCAAACACAGAGAGGGTCATCCCAACCACATCTCTGTCTGCATCCCCCAGGAGCTGCATGAGTCTGTCCGACAGGGTCCAAATGCCCTTGTCCTGTGGGGAACACAACACTGTGCTGTGAAGCCATGAGCGGCTGCAGAGCCAACCCCGTTCTGGCCGGGCAGCCCCACGTGCTGCCGCGGGGCCCAGAAGCCAAAGACCTGTCCCGAGGGACTGGGGTAGCTGAACGGGGAGGCAGCAGAGCTGGGAGCAGCTGCCACAGCTCCCAAAGCCCAGCCAAGCCCAAGCAACTGTGGCCTGCAGCCCCAGGATTCCAGCACGGCTTCAGCCAACTGCCTCTTCTCACCATCACAGGATCCTTGCTGAGCACCATGAGGACTCTGAGCACCAGGTGATGCCATTCTCTGTTCGTACTACACAACTTCTTTGAAAGCATCTGCAGGACCCTGTCACCCCATTCAGTTATGTCCAGGCAGTCCAGCACCTGAGAGGCACAGAGCAGAGACAGGCTGCCCGGCCGGCAGGAGCCCAGACCTGCTCAGGGCTGGGCAAAGGCAGCAGCACAGGGCACGGCACCATCCCGGGCAGCTGCGGCCGCGAGAGGGTAGAGAGGGGGAGGCAGCTGGGCCAGGCAGCGCTCGCCATCAGGCTCACCTCCACAAGGAATGTCACTGTGGGGAGGTCCAAGTGGGGCTCCTCCCTGCTCAGCAGCTCCAGCGGGTGGAGTGTGATGTGGGAACACAAGGGGCTGGAGACACGGCGCATCTCCCTGGCAGGGGGAAGAAGGCACCATTGACCCTGAGCCAGGTGGGAAAACCTCTTCCTGTACTGATTCACAGAGGCCTGGTCTTTCCCAGCACCCTGGGAGGCTATGAGGGTACTCTGGGAGGTGGCTCCTCCTGTGCATCCCACCTCTCCCAGCCTTTTCCACTCTGCTCAGCCACCCCTCGGTGACAAGGCCCTCTGGCCCATGACCACGGGCACTGTGGGGGTTGCCCCGTGCACAGTAATAACGGGCAGCAGGGACAAGGGAGTCTTCCTCGGCCAGAAGAGCCACTGCATAGTGGCAATCGTTGTGAGTGACGCAAGTGTTGTGGAGCCTGTCCCAGGCACGTTTCTGTTCCATTTTAACCACCACCTGCTCACAGTGCAGGCAGCAGAGCAGGGCTTTCATGGCCTCCACCGCAAACCTGTGTGCAGAGCAAAGCCCAGGTCATGCTGGGAGCCCTGACCCAGCCCCGAGAGCATGGGAGGTACAGGAGGACTGGGATGGATCACCTGTTGGGGTTGCTGTCAAGACCATGTTCCTCCTGGCATTGCCTCCCGAAGGCGCTGACCTCCTCTGGCATCTGCTCTGTGCTGACAAAAACTTGGAAGAGCAGAGCTGCCAGGAGACAGGGGGAAAACTCCATCAATGGCTCTGGGGTCTGCAGCATCTGGAGAATCCTCCACACTGCCAGGGTTGCCTGCACAAAAAGCAAAAAGCACCCGGAGACAGCTCTCAGTGCCCAGATGTCCATGGGGCAGAGCCTGAGCATGGGAGGGAGACGCCAGGGAAGATACAGGGGGAGCACCTGGCCTGACACTCCCGAACCTGCTCCTAACCCAGGCTTCCACACCAGCGCCTGAGCCGGGGAGATGTAGTGCGGGGGGAGGATGGAGAGCTGCCAGAGAGGCAACCTGGGGGCAAGCAAAGGTTTAAGAAACTCACAGCCAGGGCAAAGACGTCTGTGTTGTCCCCATCGGAGGTGGATGTGCTGTGCCATGGCCAGTCCTCCATCACGCAGAGTAGCAGTGGCAGCACCTTCTCCACTGTTGTTCCCAATGAGGCTATGGTCTTCCACATGACTGCAGCAGCTCTGTGGAGTCAGAGCTCTGGGTCAGGGCGGTCTCGGGGCCCCAGGTGAAAGAGCCACAGTGCCTTGAGGGGCAGGGAGGTGATGGGTTCTAAAGGCTGGTAAGCCCTGACCTCTCAAGGCAGCTGAGCCCCGTACCTGTCACATGGTGGGGCACAGCGCAGAAGAGTAATCCCCACATCATGAGGGTGTGCATCAGCCAGTCTGAGAATGTGCAGCCTGACATCTGGAGGCACCTGGGACATGAGCCACTGGTGCATGGACCTCACCACAGCCGGCACCTGGAGGGGGAATGGGGAAGAGTTGGAAAGATACCAGAGCGAGTAAGACGCCCAGTTTCTCCCGAGAAGTGCTTCCCTTCCCACCACACTGTGCTGGCATCGAACGCTGAGGGGGCCCAGCAGACCCGGCTTGAGGGCCCACACAGGCCCTGCCCACAGGCTGCTCACCTGAGCAGAGACAACTCCCTCCTCAGGAACATCCACACTGAGAGCATCAGGCAGGCACTGAACGGGTGTGCTGTCAGTGTCTGCGACGCCCTCAGTCGTTGCACCCTCAGCCTCCGTGGGGAGCTCAGGCAGCGCGGTGTTGGAGTTTGTCATGTCAGTGGTCACCGCGGTGCCACAGTTTGCTCCGCATGCGGGGCCAGCCCCAGGATTCCCAGGGCATTGAGCATGGCCAACGGCAGGATCAGCCCCAGGGCCTTCCAAGGTCACTGTACTGACTTTGTTTACCAGCACCTCTTGGTCGATGCAATTAGAACCCCAAGCCCAGACCCAAACCAGCCCGTCAGATCCTTCTGCATTCTCGATCGATGAACGTGGGAGCACAACCACGCTGCCCATCCTGTAAGACTTTGTAAGACAAGAGGGGAGCATTCTGCGTTTGCTTGTGAAATACCTGCTTGCATCTGTACCTGGACCTTCTTCAGAGACTAGGTAGGATCCAGGAGTGGTTTTTGTTCATTTGATTGTCTTACCACACAAGGACCTGCAAAAGACAAGTTGTGATATTTGGCGGCACAATTTGCAGGTGTAGGAGGAGAAGTGGTGGCAAGAGAGGCTTTAGATATTTCAGTTAAAAATGGAAAGATTCCTGCAAGGTTTTCTAAGCTCCAAAACGCATTGATTTTGCATGAGGTGTGATTAGAGCTGGTTAAGTGAATAGACATTCTGGGCCTTGACACCTTTTAGTTCTGGATAACGGTGTATCTTGTACAGCTTCCCTCACAGTAAGGTTCCCTTGCTCAGTTCTATTGGATCTAATAACCCAAGTGAAGTTCCCAATGTTTCTCTCCACAACACAAGGAACCATGCATCTAAAAGGAAATGGATAATTAAAAGCCCTCCCTTCCACTTTACAGCTTACATCTTTTTCCCTGAGACCATGTAATTTTTGTACCTAGCCTCATCCATTAATCCATTCCTTTCCCGTGATGAGTGTTCCAGGCCTGGGAAGGGAATAAATTCAGGAGGGACTGAGGGCAGTTCTGTGGTTCAAGTCTTCTTCAAGGTCATCACTTGCACTGACTGGGGCATGTCAATCAAGGCCACCTGCCTAAATGCCTTGTACAAAGTTCTTCCACTGTGTCTGCATAACAACTTCCACCCAGTGCATAACAACAATGTGCTGGCCTGAGGCTGAAAGCTCACTCAACAGTAGACCTGATAAGATGCACAAACTGCTGAAAACACACATTTCTGTTCTTGTTCAAGCTCATACACAGAAAGCCCTACCATCACGACGTTTACCTGATGTACTTTTTTCGGTTCAAATTTACAAGCCATATCTACAACATCGTTTTTCTGTATAACAAATGATGGAATTTTACCTGATTCTCCCCAGTTTTTCTGTACTTGCCCATTTATCTTCAGAGTGGTATAGACTTTGTCCACATCCCTTCTGTAACGTTCAGGCCAGTCGGCAGGGTCAGGTACGTCCTCATCTTCCAGATCCGTGCGGGCACTGCATCTTGTTGGTTGTCCCACTGTGATATTCACGATGCCAAACATCAGGATCATTTCCAGAGTCAAAGCTTGGCTGGTTTGGCCTTTAAGTCATTCCACTCTGGAGCTTTATCCTAGAATAAAGCAGCCAGGTAGTTACATCTTTTACGGCTGTATAGGTGACTAAAAGTACTTGGTAGGGTCCCCTCCATTTCTTCTGGAAGGAGTCCCCTATTTGTCTCAGTTTAATGAGACTGAAGTGTTTTGCTAAGGAGGATGAGTTATGAGGAGGACCAAACTCCTCCCTCTAAGCACTTGTAAATCCGAAATTAAGAAGCTCCAATTGAGGAAGTGTGGAGACAGGAAAAATAAAAGTCCTTTATTAAAGGCTATATGTGTATTGGCAGAACAACAAAAGAACACAGAAACAACCAAACAATAATCCTGTACCCAAAATCCTCTTCAAGAAGAAATAGTTCAGTACTTTCCGTTTCTTGGCACAATTCCAGCCCCGGTCAGCATCTCGGGATCTGTTGGATCTCGGGAGGAGCAGGGCCTGCAGTGCCCCAGTGCTGGCTGGCAGGGCACCGGTGGGCTCTGGTGGTGGCCGTGTGAGGCACAGGCGTGCCGGAGAAACTCAGAGCGGAGATTCCCTCACCCAGAAGGGGAAGGGGAAACGGGGACAAAAAGGGGCTTCTTCCCACGGAAACTCACGCCGTCCACGGCTGGCTGTGGCGGGGATTCCCTTGCCCCCTGCTTCGACGATGAGCACAAACCACTGCCAAACACGGGAGCGGAGGAGGGAAAGGGCGACCTCCTGCCCAAAAAGTTCCTCTGCAGGTGGGTCAAGCCTTCCCCTCAAAGAGAATATATATTCAATTTCAAGGCAGTCAGCCTTCCCCTTCAACCTAAAACCCGCAAATGGACTCGCACCATTCCTTTTTCCATCTCCAGAGATGTTTAGGGTTTGGTTTCCCAGTAGTCGTTCCATGCAGCCAAGCAAGCTGTTACCACCCAAAGAGGTTTGGGGCCGAACAGCTACTTGCAGCACAGCAACTGTCCAAGCAGTTGGCAAATGCCCCCAGTCCCACTGATCAGGAGAAGCAGGAGGAAGAGCAGAGCCAAGGGCGTGCCCCCCTGCCCCCAGGAGGGTGCCTGCTGCTCAGTGGCCTCAATACCCAACTGTAGCCTCCTCCTCAGGGCAGGCAAGTCTCCTCATCCAGGGATGCCACAGACACTCAGGATCCTGAAGCCCAGCTCCTCAAGTCCATCTCAGGCAAGAGGACATGCTGGAAGCCAGACGGGACATAGCCACCACCTCTCTGTTTTGCCCTTTTGCAAAATGACTTGCTCTGTGCTCTGCTTAATTGATCCTCTGCCCATCTCCACCAAACGAACTGTTCTCCTGTCTCATTCATAATATGCTTCAAATAAAGCATGTTTCTGCCTGAGCAAACACCCTTTGGGGGTACTTTAAGTTGTCACAGCGCAAAAGGCTTTCCCTGGAATCTGCATTTTTACAGTGCTGGCTCTCCACAATGGCCCCTGGAGCCACACTTAATCTATTTCAAAGGATGTAGAGACTTCTTTTGCTTAAACAACCTGGCTAGGAAAGCAAAGCTTGCTTTAAACAGAGATCTTTCCATCCTCCCTTTTCCCCCAGTCCAGCTGGGTTTTCCTTTTCTATCCTGAAAACAGAGAAGCAAACCAAACTTCAAAGTGTTTGCTGATCCATCTCCAAGAACCCATCAAATCGAAGCACTGCCCAGTTGGGCAAGGACTCAGATCCTTGTGGGATCTGAGGACAAGCAGCAGTCACAGTTGGTTCAACCCAGCCTTGCTGCTTGAGGAGCATCGCTGAGGTTGAAGCCCTTCAAAGCATACTTCGAGCAAGCAGCCAAGTGTGCCCAGAAGGGGTGATCCACAACTGTGAAATCCCACCACAAGCTTGTAACTTACTCCAAGCCCAAAGCTGGGACAGAAATCCTGCCGAAGGAGAAGCCATCTGTGCTGGTACCAGGGAGGAGCTCAGATCTGAGCCTCTTCGCAGCCTTCTCACGTACTTCCAGGACACAAACCCAAGGATCTCCCATGCAACAGAGCTCCCATGTTTGTACAGGACGGTTTTAGGGAGCAAGGAACTCCTCAGCATTAGGAGGCAAGGCTCCAACTGCTCCAGTTTTGTCTTTAAATCTCTGTATAATGAAGAAAAAAAAAACCCCAAAACAAAACAAGTCCAAGGTCCCAGAGCCTTTTCCCAGGAGCTCTGAGATGGGCAGCAAGACACAAAAATGCACACCCAGCAGAGCAAAGGTCTTTACCCTCGACTGATGCTGGTAGGTTCTCACCATGCAGCCCTGCCTTGCTCAGAGCCAGCAAGGGCAAATTTGGAGCACGGGCTTGGCAGGATATTGCAAAAGCTGGGATCAGAGCTGCATCCCAGCTGGAGTCTAAAATAACTATGAGATTACCTCCACAGGAGTGCAGCCAGCATGGATAATGCTCGGACTGTTCCTCTCCCAGCTTGCCACAGTCTTGCTGGCTTCCCTTCTACCTGTCTTCAAAGCCTCCTTTGCTGCAGGAACTTTATTCCTGCTGAGGGGAAAGAAGGCTGAGCTTTCCCCCCTGCCCTCCCTTGGTGCTGTGTCCCATAGGGGGTGCTTGGCAGGTTCCTCTCCACATGGAGTTGCACCATTTATACCCCACCACGTTGCTGGGAGTGCTCCTTTCCTGCCAGCACCAGGAGCCAACTGCTGACAGGCATATGGACACCTTGGGAAAACAACTCCCAAATGAACTGCAGGCAATTACTTAAGGGCAGGACCAAGTCTGTAAATGCCAGGATCAAACCCATAAAATCCTGTTTCTCCTTCAGGGGCAGGAGAGGAGAAGCAGAGGCTCCTGTCCAGAGGCAAAGGCACCTTGGCAAAATCTCTCTTCAGGATGAACTGAACCACATGGGATCACTGTAGCCTGGAGAGCACCTCAGAAGAGTCCAGTTCAATGTGTCTGTTAGGCTCCATAAATTAGCTCAAATATCTCTCCCCACTGGGAAGGCAACAAGGTCTGCGCAAAAGCAAGGATCTTCCCAAGCCACTCCGCACTGCGCCGGCCTCACCAGCAGCAGGGACGACAGGCCTGGTGTCCCTTCCGTCCCTGGGGTTGATGTACAGCTCAATCCACCTCTGAGCTGCTCCACTTTGTGTGCAGGACGCACATTGCTTGTTTGCTTTCCTTCACTGCCAGGCTCTGCTTTCTGCAGAGCAATTCCAGCTACTGACAGGTGCAGAGGGCCAAGGCGCAAATGGATTTTCTTCTCCACCGAGAGCTGCAGTTCCCCTCCTGTGGCCAGGCCACCAGCAGCCTCAGCTGGGATTTTTAACAGCAATGCTATTTCAAACTCAAGCCAAAGGGTTTTCTGGCATGAACTATCCTGTGAGAAGGCAATAAGCTCAGAGTTGCAAACTGTTCTTGGGCAAGCTTAAAAAGAGACATTTCTTCCTCTGGAGAGCCAAAACCACCAGAAATGGCTGGAACACAGCACCAATATAGATAACTGGGCAAGGTAGATGTGGAGCTGTCCCGTGCAGGCCCAGGAGCTGGGCTTCCATGGTCCTTGTGGGTCCCTTCCAACTCAGGATATTCTACGATTCTAAATCTCTCCATACTCTTTTCTCACACCTTCCTCAGCCTCACCCATGAATCTGGGGTGAACACGGCCCGTCGGACCATGCTCACCCCAGGTGTGCAAACTAAAACCAGCACAGTACAGCCCCACTTTTTTACTGCCGTGGCTCAGGGCAGGCTGTGGATGCTCAACAGAGGCTTCTCCTTTGCTGCAGTGGGAATTTCTGCTCCAGCCAGGCTCCCTGGGCTGGCCCAGTGTGTCAAAAATCAGTGCCACGAGGCCCAGGGAAGGACAGGCAGCAGCTGGCGTGAGGATGGGCACAACTTATGGATGTGCAGGTCTCCTTGAGGAGCAGACCTCAGACCTCCACAGACCTCACAGAAACACAACACTGGACAAACAGGTGCTGTGGTCAACTAGAACACAGCGCCCTGGTGACAAAGCCAGAAGGGCTGCAGTCCTCCCTAGGTCACCTTGGCTGCTGGGAAGCTCTTGGTGGAAGGAAGAGGAGAAACCAGGCGGGACATGTGGTGATGGTATGATTGCCCACACACCCAGGACCTGGCTCAGGGAGAAAGTTTGCCAGCGGGCAGGTTGTTCTCAGCACCTGGGATGCAATGGACCCCTGGAAGTCACCTACCTGCAGCCACAAGGATGCTCTGGTGGTGGTGCTGCAGTTCTGGGAGACGCTGTCCCTTCATCCCCATCGGTGTGTGTGGTGCTGTCCAGAGCCAACTCCTTTGAAGGAAACGGGAAGAAAAAGCAGAGTAGGGCACAGAGAACACAAAAGATCAAATGTTCCCAGCACATCTCCGTCAAACTTCAGAAATGTTACAAAACTGCCTAGTTTTGTTAAGGAAAAGCAGGTGCTGGGTAGGGGTGGGAATCTTGGAAAATTTAATATTCAGAAAAAAGGAAAACTATGTTTTTTCCAATTTCCAGACTGAAAAACAACAATCCAGGGGAAAAGTATCAATTGGTTTGTCTTAAAGGAAGTTTCCCATTATATAGACACTTTATAAACACATACACTTTATATTTCAATATATCTATGTATAACTATATATAAATATTATATTAGTGCATAAATCAATTTTTTTTTTCTTTTTTTACACACTCACCCTTCTCTGTCAAATTTCTCAGCTCCTTTCAAACATCCATGGCAGGACTTGGCAGTGCACCCAGCATGCCCAAGGCTCGGAGTGCTGCTGGGGTGGGGTGAATCATCATTCCAAGATGATCCTTAGGGTCCCTTCCAACACAAACCATTGTGTCCCACGCCACCGGTGGCAAGACCTGGGCTCCAGTGCTGCAGTCAAGCCAAACCCTGACATGCTTCACACCAGGAAAAGACACAACCACGCAAGGGGGACGTCAGGGGATGAGCTCCCTGTGCCATTTATTGAAAGAAAAGGATAGAAATTTACATGAAACCAAAGCCAGACACACAGGAGGAGGGATGAGCTTTGTCAGGTTTCTTAAAGGGTCACTGTGTTTCTGATCTTTTAAACAGCCTCTTCATCCCCTTCCAAAGGATGCTACTTTGGGATGCTAAGAGGTTGTTTTTTCCTCCACTGGAGGTGCATAAAAATAAACCTGTCAGCTCGTATTATATACACATATATGGGCTGTAGTTATGTTCAGTGGGGAAATACCACTCTCTCAGGATGTATAATTAAGAATCATACTTATTTTCTTTATCTTACTGAAATTTTCTTTTTTTAACCAAAAACTTTGAGACTTGAAGTCTGAAGGTACCTCAGAGCCCATCACCCAGGAGAAAACCAGCCGAGCAGCCAACCTGGGCACATCACATGCAGGACAACAAACCCCAGGGTGCTGGCTGCAGGAGCTCTAATCTGGATCCTAACCATGGGAACAGGGAGAACTGCGGCGAGGAAGGATCAGAGCAACACAAGAACACAAAACAGGGCTCCTTCTCCTTATAAAACAGACAGTGTCTGTACAAGGTGGCCACAGCCACAGGTGCCTGGCTGGGATGGCAGGGAATTTAATACCAGAGGCAAAAACCTTTTCTGTCTCGTTTTTTTGGACACACAGGTCTTGCATCCGTGCTGGATCATGCACGGAAATGCAAAGCTTTGGTAAAGCCGGAGGACATCAGCCATCCAAAACCTGCCTGTCCTTCAGGGCCAGGGCTGCCTGACACAGGCACAGCCAGGGAAGCAACCTGGGTTTCCAGAAGGCTGGCAAAACACACCAAAAACACGCATTCAGGAGGTTGGATGGGTAGGATGAGAGACAGCAAGTGATAAATGAGATCCTCCAGCTGACCAAGAGCCACTCAACTCCTGAACAATACGAGACCTGCATCGCAGCCCAGCGTGCTCCCAATGCCCTGGGAAATCTGTCCTCCAGCCCTGCTGCCTGCTACTGTCCCTCCCCAGGCCAGGGACCCCTCCACAAGAACGGCACATGGAGCAGGATGGTGGCAAGTTGATAAAAGGGCACAGAAACCCTGGCTGAGCCAAAGCAACCAACATCAAGAGCACCAGCAGTTGGGGAGGTTTGGTGCCTGCAACTTGAAGGCAGCTCCTTCCCCAGGGAATAGTCCTGCTTTGCCCATTCCAGTCTCTCCTAGAGACAGAAGTCCCCACTGGAGGCATGAGGGTGACCTGGCAGCACTTCTGCCCGGGGCTGAGGCTGGCAGGGGGATGCCAGGCTTCCTCCCAGCACCTGGTGTTCTTCAGGGAGTTCCATGGGAGAGCTGGGCAAACCACGGCCATTGTGGATCTAGGAGAGAGAGAAAACAGGGGTGAGGCCCTCTGCAGGGGTTTATTAGCACTGGTCAGGCTGATCCCAGAGTGGGCTGGCAGGAGGGGGAACAGGGCTGCTCCTGCCCTCCTGCCCTGGGACAGAGGCTTAGCAGCCACCCCACACACCTCCCAGCCTTCCCCCAGGGCCTCTCCTGCAAATGCTGACCCGTTGCCGGCACTAGTTTTCACCTACAGACCTGCCTGGAGAGGTATCCCAGCCCTGTGGATCATGGGAAACCACGAGCACCTCGGCTGCATCTGAGGCAGTGCCTGGTCCTGCACCTGCACTCCTGGTAAGCCAAAAAGACGAGGTGGCCACTGAGCTCTGGAGATGTGCCAGGGCTGGTTCTACGCTCCCACAGTCCCAGGCAGGGCCAGAGTGAAGCTCTTCAACAGAGCAAGAAGGTGCCTGGCATACGAGTTGGAGGTGGTGTGGAATGGGAGGAGCTGAGGTGCAGGTGACACTCAGATCCAGGGCTGTGGTCCTGGCCTTGTGATGCTGGAGGGCTCAGCAGCGGGCAGGTGGGCTCTCCACAGAGGTTGTGCACAGGCCAGGGGATGCTTCCACAAAGGAAAGACCTGATGCTACAGAACATCATCTCACATGTGCTTTGTATCACCCATCACAGCTCACCAGTGCCTGGCTGGAACTACTCCTAATACAGAAACAGCAATTAAACAAACAATACGGAAATCAGAGCGCCGAATGGCCACCTCCCAGCAAACTCACAGGCTGCTCTTTTGCTCTTCAACTCCTGGTGCAAAGAAAAGCCACTAAAACCTTCCTTTCTGGCCATGCAGTAGCTAGAGCAAGGCCATTTCCATGTCCTCACCAGTCAGGGTGTGCTTCCCAGTGCCGATGCTCCTGGGAAATACCAGCACAGAAAACACTGAACCCCAGAGTGGAAGCAGGCCCCTTACCTTGTGCCTGCCCTCCTGGCTCAGAGCAGAGGTGCATGTCCCGTAGGAATTCAGAGTCTCCAGACGGCTGCCAATGTTCCTGAAGTGCCCTGCAGCTGAGCTCGGGAAAGGGTGCTGCGGCATGGAGGGACCAGAGCTCAGCTGCTTTTTGGGAATAAGCTGGTAGGAAAGGGGAAAAAAACTGGGGTACAGAGCCATCTCTTCCTGGGAGCCCCCACTGCCTGTGGTTTCCATGCTGCATAATCCGTTCAGGTTGAAGTGCTGTGGCAGCAGGCCGGGCCCTGGACCCAAGCAGCCCTGGTGCTGGGGGATCGAGTCTTGGCTGATGCCATAAAAACCAGGCTGAGCTGGAGACCCCAGGAGTGGGGAAACGTAGTCCTGCCACGGGCTAGGGCTGCTGTTGCTGCTGGGAAGGAGGTGTGCAGGGGAGTCGGGGCTGTGGCCACACAGCCCATTCTCCAGTGAGTGATGGTGTTTCGGCCGGCCAGGAGGTCCCACACAGTCCGGGCACTGGCTGGGCTGGGAGAAGGACCAGGGAGCTTCCTCCTGGATGGGCTGCACGGCTGAATAATCACCCTCAAGCCACTGAGCCCTGGGTGACTCCTGCATGCAGGGGGCTCCTGGGGGTGAGCTGGGGGCCTTGTCCCATGGGGTGCCCTGCGCTGGTGGGAGGAAGCGGAGCAGAGCCTCAGCTGGTCTCCACTTCGAGCCATCCGACCGCCCTTCCTCCTCTGGCAGCAGCCCCGGCACAGCGTGGAGGGGCTGTTCCCACAGCTGGACAGGGGGCTGGCCCAGGGCAGGGCTGGGCTGCACCACGCTCTGTGGCAGGTCCTCCCTCTCTGTGTGGGATGGAGTGTGGGACGGAGCAGGGCCTCTCCGTGGGCTTGGGGACGGGCCTGGCAGGGGACACACCTGTGGCCCTCCCTCGTGCTCGTCCACCGGAGGGCTGTGGATATAGGAGAGAATCTGGTTGCTGGCCAGGCTGTCTTTCAGGGTTGGGGAGTGCTCTGGGTCCACATTGACCATCACCATCTTCTCATCCAGCAGCAGGAGCTCCAGGTCCTCTGCGTTCAACCCCAGCCCCTCCAGTGCACTGAAGAGCTCGTTGTTGGAACAGCTCTCGTCACTCTTAATTGACAGCGAGTCCAGGGTGGCCAAGAGAGGGTCCTCCTGCTGCAAAGCCAGCAGCTCCTCTTTGAGGCTGTTCCCCCTTGAAGAAACTGGAGCAGCACCCATACTCCAGGTATCCCTTCCTGCATCTGGCACGGACATGTCCTCGAGGTGGAAACTGCTGCTGCAGGAGGGCTTAGGAGTGGGAGCTGGGTGGGAGGCATACACCGCCTTGTCCTGTCGCATCACAGCCCCCAGCAGAGAACTGGGGTCAACACCATTCTTCTGGGAGTGCCCTCCATGGCTGCAGGAGATCTTCTTGGGCTTGTTGGTTTTCCCTTTGCTCTGGAAAGGATCGGGGAAGCCCACGAGAGGGTATGCACTTTGGTACAGGAGCGCCTCTCCTGTGGCAAAGGTGAATGGAAGATGCATGGACCGTTTCCGAAGGTGTTCTCCTCCTTCTTCATCTCTGCAGGGCAGGAAGAGCAGACTGCGGCTTACATGTGCACAAATGCACCCCACAAAGCCCTTCTGCAATGGATAATTGTGGTCCCTGCAAGCCAAAGCCCCTTTGCTACAACCAGCATGCATTTACATACAAATACACACGCATGTTTTTATACATGCATACATAAAACCCCACATCTGCAGCATCACCCCATCCTTGCAGGGTGGCCTTGCAGAAGTGAACGCGGCTGAACAGCATCGCAGCACAGTATCCTACAGCTGCTCCTTTAAAAGGCACAAGAAGCAACGATGGATCCAACATCCTGCCCTGCTCAGGGCATCCCAGAACCCACAGCGATGGAAAAAGCCAGCCTGCCCCCCTCCCAGCCCGGGCTGCCCCCGATGGCACGTACACGAGGGGTCTCTGGGTGACGACGATGTACTCGGGTTTGCCGTTCTTGTAGACGAGCCGTGCGTTGGCCTGCACCCACTTCCAGCGGTTCTCCTTGGTCAGCAGCCGGAACACCGTCAGCCCACTCTCCCCCGTCTTCATCACTGCCAGGAGGAAGCACGTGGGCTGAGGGCTGCCACCACGTCACCAGAGGCACGGCTGCCTCCGGTGACACTGCCTTTTCCAGCTGGGATAAGCAGCTGAGGTCGGAGCAGGAGCGTGGCTGGCACACATAGGGGACACCTGTGTCCAGCTAAATCCCCCTCCCTGCACTCACAGGATCCCAGGATATGCTGAGCTGGAAGGGACCCACAAGGGTCATCAAGTCCAACCCTCAGCCCTGCACAGGCCCATCCCCAAGAGTCCCCCCCTGTGCCCCAGAGGATCATCCAAACCCTCCTGGAGCTCTGGCAGCCTTGGGGCTGTGCCCACTGCCCTGGGGAGCCTGGTCAGTGCCAAGCACCCTTCTGTGGGAAGAACCTTTCCCTGAAATCCAACCTGACCTGCCCTGACACAGCTCCAGGCCATTCCCTGGGTCCTGTCCTTGGTCTCCACAGAGTAGCGCTCAGGACCTGCCCCTCCTCTGCCCTCCTGCCCTCACTTCAATGAGGTCTCCCCTCAGTCTCCTCTTCTCCAGCTGAACACACCAAGTGCCCTCAGTGTCCTCACATGCCTTCCCCTCCAGGTCCTTCATCATCTCTGTTGTCCTCCTTCGGACACTCTCTAAGAGCTCGATATCTCCACCCCAAGCTCCCTGCAGCGACAAGAGCACCACAGCAAAGCATAAAGTAAAGCATCCTACAGGGAAAAGAGCCCCTGGGCTCGACATGGTAGTCAACAGAGCTGCCTGTGGTCCCAGCCCACTAATCAGCACTAGGGGTGGGCACAAGTGGCCAGGGCAGGGCCTCTTACTCCTGACGTGGTTCTCGGCGCAGTACAGCGTGTCGGCGGCGTGCACGAACTGGTAGCCGGTGCCACACATCCGCAGCTCCGCCTCCGTGTAGCCCAGGACGATCTTCCCCCTGTGGGTGACCGGGAACACGCCCAGCTCACAGGCTGTGCCAGGGGGTTGACACCCAGGCAGGGGCTGGGGTGCAGTGCTGGAAGCCCACAGCACCACCCCTCAAACCAGCTCTGCTGCTTACTTGGCATCACACGCCAAGGGGGTGAAGTCCAGCTTGTGCTTGGTCCTGAAGATCATGTTCTTGGTGCGGATCTGCAGGATGGACGGGGGCTGCAGCGGAGTGGAGATGGCGAAGAGAGCGAGCTGGGGGGGAAGTGCAGACCCATCTTCAGAGCTTTTTTTCTGCCCATGAAGGAATTTCAGCCTGCCTTGCAGGTTTAAAGCCTGGGAAGAGAAGAAAAGCTCAGTAACTTGCAGAAAAGCAGATGAAGAGAGAAAAGAGGGAGCAGAGCTGCACTGAAAGCAAGATGTCTGTCTGCAGAGTTGGTGTAAATAGAATCACTGAGTCATAGAATGGTTTGGAAGGAACCTTAAGGATCATCTCATTCCAAGCCCCTGCCATGGGCTGGGACATCTTCCACTAGCCCAGGTTGCTCCAAGCCCCAACCTGGCCTTGGACACCTTCAGCAGGGATGGGGCAGCCACAGCTTCTCTGGGCAACCTGTGCCAGGGCCTCCCCACCCTTGTGACCTGTCCTTCCAAATCCAGTGCTCTGCAGCAGAGAGGAGGAGGGATGAACACCACCTACTTGGTTTAAAGACATGTCTTTAACAGAAAAACCAAGTTAAACACATGGAGGAAAAGCACTTTTGTTCAAGACTCAGCATTTCTGAGAGTAGAGGAACAAAACACACATGGAGAGGCTGTAGGTGCAGATCAAGCCTGTGGAAAACAGGGAAAGTCTCCCTGCTGAGACAAGCAGATACTGCACATGGTAGAAAGATCTCTCAAAGAGTAACTTGCTTCAGCAGTGATATGAACCCCTGGGGTGAGCCTGTCACACACTCCTGCTGTGGAGGGTCTGCACTTACCAGGAAGCCAGAGGAATTATCCAGGAGGCAGCGAAAACGGCACACAAAGCTCCTTTCCAGGAAGGAGGAGTTTTCTGGGGGCAGCTGATCCGGCTTGTAGATCACAGCAGAAGAGCCAAGGCTTTTCCCCACTGTGGAAGAGACGGACTGAGAGAAGATCAAGCAAGGATTCACCTCGGTGACAGTTGGGGATCCCTAGAAAGGGCTGGAGGTCCCCAGCACGGGGCACTGCATCAGTTTGCAGTGATCACAGCAACAGAAACTCGGGAAGAGCCACACAGACATGGGCAAGTGGTGTCAGGGAGCTCTGCTCCCATCGTACCTGGGGAGCCAAACATCTCATGCCAACCAGGATGCCAACCTACATTTACCTTCTGGGGAAGGCTCACCCTCAGGAGCGTGTGGTGGGTTGTGGGCCCACTGGAGGTTGCGCCTGAATTCCGGCTGGTCCTCAGTGTGGATGAGCTCGAAGACACTCTGGTGCATGACATCTGTCTGGAGGGAAAACACAACCCGTGAGCTCTGCAGCCTGTCCCCGGGTGCCAGTTTTCATGTCCCACCTGGAAACCGCCTGTCAGGGCCCCACCTGGCCAAATGAGGCCGGAACCTTCCACCAACACTGATGCTGGTGGGAACAGGCAGCACATCTGGCTCTAAGGACCCCTTGCCTATGTTGGGCCTGACCTCCCCCCAGTCTTAAAGAGCCAATACAGCTTCCCTGGGACACTCCCATCCCTGTAAAATGATGTCTTCCAAAATCCTAAAGCTGACTTATGGGACGAGATGAAAACATGGTTTAGGAACAAAACAGCAGCAAAGCCACCTCATCCCTACACCATTCCCGAAAGAATAAGGCTCTGAGACCTGCTCCCTTTGCTCAGGTGGACACTCCTCATCTACACCAGATGCTGGGGAAAGCCAGCTGTGTTGGAGCACCACCAAACCACAGTAGCTGAAGGACTGCTGGTAAGTCTCACTTCCCTGTAAACCTGATCTAGTGTCTTCCAGGTTACCTGGGTGCCCAAGACAACCGGAAAGCTTTGGAGCCCTATGGGATTTACCAGCAGCCACCAAGGGAGTGGGTGCCCAAGGCAAACTGGGCAGGGAACCCCAGACGTCTCACCATGGCCATGAACCTCATGGCCCACTAACATGGCTGGTGGAAAGTTACTTGTGGGCCAAAAAAGTCCTTTGTCACCTATCAGTGACCACGTCTGGCAATATGGGGTCCAAATTCACAAGACCAAGGAAAAGCCCCAAACAGCCCCCCAAGATCCTGTGACCCCTGCAGAGCCTCCTCCTGGCAGGGAACTTGGGGCTATTCTCCACCACCAAGGAAAAACCGACTCTGCAAACCCACCACAGCGAGTCAGAGGAGTCCCACTGACCTGATGAAATCCCAGATAGTCCTGAATTGTATGCGAGGAGTAAAATATCAGCCCTTCTGATGTCACCACAAGCACGAAGCCATTGAGCGCCTGTGGGAGAGAGGAGAGGTACGTGCCATGCTCACATCACTCTTTTCTAGCAGGACACTGGTCACCCCAGTCCTGGCTGGCCCCAGCTGGCAGGGAGCTGAGCCACCGCAGACAGCACCTTCTGCTGGGTTTCCCTGAGGTCATGCAACTCTTCCGTACAGCTGCCCGAGTGTATCCTAATCCAAACTGATGGAAAACTTTGCTTCCATCCTGGGAGCATTCACTCAGACTCAGCCTCGGAGGACATTTACACTCATCCTGCGCAAAGAGCAAATAAAAATCTCTGGACTGCCTGCAGAACGGGAGCGGACACCATCAGGAACTGATCCATTCTGGTGGAAATGAGCCCTTCCAACAACCCGGAATCCAAAGAGCATTTCATGTTGGCTGCATTAATGCTGTGTCTACCCAGGTGGCTCTGCTCTCATAGTTCCCACCCTTCTCATGGCCCAGGAGGGTCTTGGCAGCCCTGTGTGGCTGCATGAGGCTGGAAAAGCCAGTGGAGAGCAGACCCACCACAGCGGTGCCAGCATTGTCTGGGCATTCCCTGCTGTTGCTTGTGGATGGGAATACTGGTTTGGGAGAAACCTGCCCAGCTCCTGGGCTCGTCTGCATCCCTCCTGTCCTCCCCAGGTGCCAGAGGAGTGGCCTGGAGAAGGACCGCGGTGTGCAAAGAGCAAGGCCAAGGAAGATGTTGTCTCCACTGCCCTCTGCCTCCCCGAGGTGGCCAACCCAGTGTTGAGAGAGCCTCAACCAGTGGAAATGGAAAAGGTAAAAGCTAAAGCATAAGGGTTTGGTTTCTGAAACCGTAGCAAAACCACACGATTTCTGAAATGCAAATTTCTTTGTAAGCAGGAGGAAGGACAGGCCATGTCTTCGCACCTGGAGAAGACTACAAAGGGCAGAGGAGCTTCCCTATCAGTTTGGGAGTGCAGCTGCTGTCCCAGGAGGCATGGCTTTTCACCCCTGCTCTCTGGCACCAGGCAGGAGCTGACAGGCAGAAGACCATCGCTGGCATAGGCACTGGCAGGATCCAGGGAATCCTTAAGTGCTGCAGGCACAGCACCAACCTTTGCGAGTCTCTGTGGCCCAGAGACCAGCACTTTGAAGACCTTGTCATCCCCCCCGCCAGAGCAGAGGGCAGGCCCCCCGGAGTTCTCCCTGAGCCCAAATGGCAGAAATCACTGTGACTCAGCTTCCCAACTCTGAAACAATCCTGACAGACATTCGGTTTAGATCTTCAAGCCCACAGTGCTGCCTGAGAGCAAAGGCCCTGAAAACCCATGAAAATCACTGGTTTATCTCCCCAGAAGCCGAGAGCTTTCACTGCCCTGACAAGACCACGTGCCCACCCCTCCCTAAGGGCAACAGGTCTCCGTGGGGACACACTGCCAGCACAGAGCAGGAGCCCTCTGGAAGGCAGAAGGTCCTGCACGTGGACCCCAGAGGCCTCAGAGCCAAAACCATCCTGTACCACTAACCTGGCAGAGAAGCCACAGTAGCCAGCCCTGGCTGCTTCCTCCACTCCGTAATGCACAGACATCAGGATTAATTAGGGTCTGGTGTGTAGGCTCAGCCAAGTCCAGCTATTGTTGCTGCCAACTCCTGTTTCATTGTCAAGGTCGGTGTTTCTCCCCCCTCTCCTTCCCTTTATTCCGGACACAAATGCTCTCTATTTACTGGGGTTGATCTCAGTGTGTGGGAATCTGCTGCAGAGGTTGATTAGTGCTGCCAAATGCACTTTAACCCTTTGAGCAACTTCAGAGGAGGAGAAGGGAAGAATCAGAGTGGACCACAAAACAAAGGAACTTTGGACCTCAGAAGTGATGGATTGGATGGAAGTAGGTTTATCAACATGTAGGAGCATTTCCTTGGGGCATGGAGGCAGATTCGGAGTCCCTGCCACATCCAGAACACCACTGACAGACCCTTGGGAGAGCAAAACCTACTCCCAGAGCTTTTAATGCCCAGCTTGGTACCTCTAAAAGGATGGCATCCAGCTCTGGGAGGAATTGATGAGTGCGAATCAAGACCCCGCAAGCCCTAATGAGCAGTTTTGTTACATCCTGAGGGAAAACCCTCAGTTTTTTGGTTGTTAACTAGCCTGGCTTTAGCACTTGTCTCCCTCGACACGGAGATCCTGGCTCCTCAGCTCTCAAGCAGGACAGTAATTACAATTCCTGCTGAGTGAGCGTTTGGAGGGGAGCTGGGGCTGCCCAGCACGCTGGAGGCCAGCCAGGCAGGGGGCAGAGCTGCAGCCTGTGCCCGGGTGCCAGGCAGGGAGGGGAGACCTGTGTCCTCACAGGACCTTGCGCTGCCAGAGCCTGACCTCCTGCTATTCACTGTGCACAGTTTGGAGACCGAAGGTCATCTCCTGCATCTCTGAATAAACCATGGAAGCAGCATCCCCAGCCTTGTCTCCAGCATCACCAAGGGAGCTCTGGCAGAGCTCCTGGGATATACCCCGGGACTGGGCTGAGCGGACTATCAGCACCTATCTATGTACTGAGTGGCATCACTGCTGCAAAATCAGTGCATGACATTTTCTTCCCTGTTTTCACCAGTGTTTGCACAACATGCTTGAGTCAGGACCAGTGTGCCCATGCTGAAAACAGCACTCAAATACCTTGGCTCCCACATAGCACTTATGGCACATTTACATGTGAGAGTGGAGAAACAGAGATAAATCTCTGTTCAGAAATCCAGCACCGCTTCTACCGAGACGTTTCCTACACGTAGACAATTTACAGATGCCAATTTTCTCCAGCAACGACGGGAAAAGCGGGGGAGAAGCAACACGGTTTCTTCCCCAGGGAGCTGAGGAGGTCTTACACCTCTGCTCAGGCAGAAGCGCATCACACGGAATCGTGGCTTCACCAAAACACCTGCCACCAGCAACAGAACAGCCCCTTTTTAGGGTAAAACTCAAAGGAGCTGGAAAAGGGCCAAGAGGAAAATCCCTTGAAGGTACTTGCAAGGAAGAGGTGGTCGGTGAGGAGCACTCACCTGTAGAAGCAGCTCGCCCTCCGGCACGGCTGCCGAGCCTGGAGCTGGTCCGTTGCCGCAGCCTCCATCCCTCTCCGCTCCTTTGGCACCGCGATTCTTCAGAGCCACTGCACGAAGGGAAGGGACATCAGTGCTGCAGGAGCACACACAGCCCACCGCCATGAATGTCCCTGAAGCGGACCCGGCTGCAACGCTGGGCAATGCTCTGCCAGGGAAAGCCACCATGGAGCCACAGCCCTTTGCTTCACCCCTCAAAGAGTCGATTCTAACAGGACATTTTCCCCAGAACCCTGAACTGTTTTGGTTTGCCGGGGGCATGGTTTCCATTCTTTTTTCCCTCCTGGAACTTTAACAACCTACAAGTAATAAGCAGGGTTACCCACAAGTAATAAAGCCAGGGATCCTTAAAGCAGGTAGGCATCAGAATCATAAAATCATGGAATTGCTGCAGTGGGAAAAGACCGCCAAGACCATCCAGTCCAACCGTTCCCCCCAGCACTGCCAAGCCCACCACTAACCCCTGTCCCCAAGTGCCACATCCACAAGTCTTTTGAACATTTCTAGGGACACCACTGCCCTGGGCAGCCTGTGACAATGCCTGATCAACCTTTCAGTTAAGAAATTTTCCCAATATCCAATCTAAACCTCCCTTGGCACAACTTGAGGCCGTTTCCTCTCGTCCTGTCCCTTGTTGCCTAGGAGCAGAACACGACTGCCCCCACCCAACTGCCCCCTCCTGTCAGAGTTGCAGAGCCAGAAGGTCCCCCCTGAGCCTCCTTTTCTCCAGGCTGAGCCCCCCCAGCTCCCTCAGCCACTGGGCTTATGTCCAGCCACTGTCACCAGCACCCCAGCTCCTTTTCTAGTTTTCCAGTCGTTCTGCCCCAGGCCTGAAGCGCTGCAGGACCAACAGCAGCAAAAGTCTGCCCTCCACTCCTCCAGGACAAGGAACGTGCCATTTTGAAGGATGTAGCTCAGTCAGTGATGTCTCGTTACAGTTCAGCAACACGGCGAGTTTATTCAACCAAATGAAGGCAAGCCACAGCTCACAGTGGGAGAAAAACAACTCGGAAAACACGTGGATACAAACACAGACATCCGAGATCTAACAGTGGTCGATGCACAATCCATACAGATGAGGAAATCTGTCAGTCAGTTTAACTAAAAGATGTGCCTGCAAATTTTGCTCTGTGCTCTCCAAGAGAACAAATCCTGGGGATATTTTAGGGTGGATAATATTAAAAGAGTAAGAAGACAACAAGCCTGTGCTTGACAGGCCTGTCCAGGAGACAGAGGCGGTTGCAGGAAAGCTGGGAAGCTTCTTGCCAGCACCATGAGGACAGAGGACAGCATTTGGCTGCTGCTAAACCAGCTGCTCCCCCTGGGATGCAGAAGGAAAGGTGTGAGGCACCAGCTGCAGCACCAATGCAGCCTGCCAATGCTCAGAGAGGGCAAGAGCTCTTCTGCATTTGCCTTTCCCAGTTCCTGCGCTACATGTGCTACAGAGCTGAGAGGCTCAGATGCGATGGGAACAAGTGGACTCTGGATGGAATTTAATAGCCCAAAAAGCTGTCACGGGGAGCAAAGCCAGGAGCAGAGACCGAGCAGCAATTCAGAAGGCAACAGCCACCAGCACATAAACAAAACCAGGCTCTGTAACACTCGGCTCACCCTGTGCTTTGCCAAAGCAGCTGCTGAAAATCAGCTCCTCCATCCGCATGGAGCACATCCCGAAGGATTCAGGTGCTGCAAAAGGCAGATGTTCCAGATGCATCTCAGCCTTCCAGGACCACCACGTCTAAAGCAGAACCCAGGGGCACCCATGAGAGAAGAGGTAGTTCAGTCTCCACCATGGAGCCCCCCCATCCAACAGCATTTCTCTGCTGGGAAGACAAGCATAGGACAAAGGCACATGGCCCCCTCTTCCACTGCCAGGGCTCCCCTTCCATCTCAAAGCCCTCCACACCCTCAGCAGGCATTGGCTCGCAGGTGGGTGGGAATAAGGAGGGATGCTGTGGTCTGCAGAGCCTCACCAGTACACATCTCAGGCTTTGGGGACAAAATGTTCTCCCACCAGGCACAGGACCGTCCCAAAGATCGACTTGGCTCCAAAACCAAAGACAAAGCACGTCCCAGCTCTACCATTACGAGGAAAACACCTGATACGGCAGCAAACCCCCTGCTTCCGGAAATTCCCCTCGAGCTCAGCCTGCCCAGATGATTTCAGGAGCCGTGTGGACACAGACGGGCCAACACCAGGGCTGAGGTGTTTGTCCACCCATGGGTCGGTCCCGAGCGTGGTCTCGCGCTGCCCCTCCCCAAATGCCATCCCCTGCCCAGGCTGTAGCCCAACACAAACCCTGGGCAGGGACAGGCCATGGGGCAGAGCAGCACGGGAGCACAGGGTGTAGATGGAGCAGGTTTGTGCCAGCGCCCTTCCGGCTTTTCCGATCGCTGGGAGCAAAATGTAGGAGCTATGAATTATTGAAGGCCTCCAGTCCTCCCTGCGAGCTCCCAGCCTGCTGCGCTGGAGGTGTGAGATAAAAATAAACCTGGCTGACAGGAGAGCAGCTAAAGGGTGCTGCCCTCTGCTCAGGGGTCTGCTTTAATGGTTTGGTATTGCCCCTGCAAAAGGAAATCTCGACTCCAGCGGCTAAAAACAAGACTTTGCTATCAGCACCTGGGCTCTGGGGCCCATGGCAAAAGCAGAGGAGGGCCTGCTGTTCTCAGTGCAGACTCCTGCTACCAAACCCAACCTGCTCCTGCAAACAGGATCGAACCACTGGAGCGTGAGGGGCTGCTCTTGTACAAAGCACAGTTCCCATGGGGTTTCCCTGCCAACTTCACCAAACAGCTTTCCTCTGAGTCACCCGAGGAACCCCAAAGACGACCTGCTCCTGAGTGTGGCCATCCCAGGCTGGCCTCCTGCCCGGTGTGCCCCGGCTTTGTCTGCCCATAAAGAGCCCTCGCAGCCCCCGGGTCAGCAATTCAGCAAAACTGTCACAGCACATCAGGGTGACGGGGCGGAGACGAGCCGGGAACCGCCACCGCATCCTCCCCCCACCCTGCCGCATCCCGCCAGGAGAGCAAGGAGCGGGAAAGGTGCCTCCCAGCACAGCACTTCAAGCAGGGCAGCGAGACGAGGGGCAGCCTCTGCCCTCGCTGCGCAATTTTCAGGGGAAAAAAAAAATTAAAAGAGGGGAAAAAAAAAAAAAAAAAAGGAGAGAAGTGGCCTTTGCTGGGCTCCCTCCCTCTGGACACCTGCCTCGCCTTTGCTGCTGGAAGGAGAAGGTGAGGAGATACAGGTCGGTCACCTGAAAGCAACAAGGCTTGCACAATTTTCTTGTTATTTCTTCCAAGAAAGAGAAAATGCAGCTTCTGCCAGGCCCTGCAGGCTATTTTGCCACAAAAAGCCTTTTAGCTGAGAGGAAGAAAATCTCTCCCTGCCTGGTCCCATCCCCGAGGAACAAACTCCCTGCCCGATCTGGCTCCCCTGCGGGAGGAGGATGCTCCCTGCCCCGCGGTCACCCTCACTCACCGGTGCTCACCAGGACTCTGCTGCCTGGCCCTGTGCTCTCACCCCCAGGAACAGGAGGACTGGGGGGGCCAGGGGGATGGCTCTCCTCCCTCCACCTCCAGGTGCTCCCCTCGGCATTCAGCCTGGGAAGCTGTTTCACGTGGTGCCGAAGGGACACCTCACTGCCTACCAGGTTTGCCGGTGAACTCCTGAACCTGCCAGGGCTTTGCAGACCTGAGAGATCTCTGCACTACCAAGCGGGAATTAACATTTTTGAGAGGATATCTCCCAGCCCCCCTTCCCTCCACAGGGCAAAAGCTCCCGGCGGGGGCAGCTTCACATCGTCCGCTGACTGCGGAGGAGGAAAACAGGACAACCCGATCCCAAACCAGCCCCAGGTGTCAATGCAGGAGAAGCAGGAGCAGGAAACCAAACTAATTCATGGATCTTCAAGGGCTGCGGGCAAGAGGTGGGCCATCTGCATGGCCATTGTTAGTGGGAGCAGGTCTTGGGGAGGGGAGAGAGAAGGATTTTGGTAACGGTGCTCGCTGCAAGCCCCAGGGTGTATCAGTCACCCTCTGGGGGAAGGAGAGATTGATTTATTACATGAATTGCCTTTTATCCACCTCTCTCTTTCTGTCATTTGTGGCAAGTCCCTGAAAAGCTGGTCTTCCACCCATGGGAGTAAAGACCTTACCACGAGGTACCTCCAGATTCCCACCCACCCCTCCAGCTCTGAGACACTCACGGGCAGAGGGACCTGCAGCTCTGCTGCCCAGTACAGCTCCTCACATTAACTAACCCCTCAAAGTTGTCTTCCTGCACTTCATTGCAAAGAAGAAAGAAAATATTGAAAATTTAGAGGAAAAAAAACCAAACAACAACCCAACACTTTGGGTTTCTCTTGAGTAACCTGTGGCTGTTTCACGTTTAAGAATCACTTCAAGGAAAATGTGGTCCTGCCACAGCCAGAGCAACATTTTCCTTTAAAATGTTGAGGAACGAGGACAAGGCTTGGAGCAACCTATTCCCATGGAAGGTGTCCCTGCCCATGGCAGTGGCATGGAACAAAATGAGCTTCCAAGGTCCCTTCCAAACAAACTATTCCATGATTCTGTGATGCAAAGGGATCAAAATTTGGCCCAAACGCCTTCTTGGTTGCCACGCTCAACCCAATCTCCTCCCCGCCTCAGTTGGTTTCTCGTCAGAGCTGTACAAAGCCCATTTTCTAGCAACTGGTAAACACTTTTTGACTTTCCATTTGCTTATTCCTAATGGATACTACAGTTTTACTTAACTTAATACCTGCCACGGCTCCCTGTTGACACGAATTTCATTAAACAGATGAATTATTTATCCCTGCCTGAACGGTGTGGATACACCACCTTCTGCGAACACGCACAGTGAATAATGGATGGCCTCTTATCAGATCTAATTGCACTTTTAGAAGCAAGGAGGCCTTGACCTCGTGTAGCTTTTGGTTGTGTCACCAAAGGCACTTGGGTCTCAAAGGGAGCAGCACGTGCAGAAGTTTAAACAAGGACAAAGATGAAAAGCACCTGCCAGGCTTTCCCTTCCTGCTGCAGCATCAACAGCTGTTTGAACTCTCCCACTCCCACTGCTCATCCCTCAGGAGCTTTAGGTGTCCACCACAGAATGGTTTGTGTTGGAAAGGACCTTAAACACCATCTGGTTCCAGCCCCCCACACCATGGACAGGGACACCTTCCACTAGACCAGTAAGGACCAGCCCAGCCCAACACCCTAAGCTGGAGTTTCTTCCCAGCTCTGCTCCCGTGCTTTCCTTTGAGGGAGCCTTGAGACACCCCAGCAGCCACTGAGATGGCAGTGAACCCCAGGGACCTCCAACAGCTCCCTACCAGCTACTCTCATGAGAGCCAGGGAAAAACACTCGGCAAGGAAAGCACACAGTAGGAAAACTGCTTACCTAAGGAAAGTCACAAGACTTTTCCAGCTTAAATTGCTCCTCCAAGGCCAGCTCATTACCTAGGCAATTAAGAGAGCAGGGTGATCACAGGACCAGGCTTTCTTTTCTTATACCATCCCTAAGGCTTCACTGCTACAGCTCTGCAGTGCTTGGCTGAACAGCTCAGAAGGAAGGAGAGCAGGCAAAGTGAACAAGGTTAGTCCCACACGTCCCATCTCAAGGCTTCACCCCTAAACAGAGGTTCCAGGGGCAAAGTTATACAGTCTGTAATAATAAAGTCTGATATAACTAAAAGCACTTTTCCAGTCCAACCCAGCTGCAGCTCAGGCACTTTCTGTGCCCTCACAGCTCCAGCAATGGAGGTCTGGATTCACATCAGTTTTTCGAGGATGAGGCTCAGCCCTGAGGCTGCACATCAATGCTACAGCAGCCACCTAAGATTTTAAGAGGACTCAGGGAAAATCCCCAAGCCCTCACTATGCACAGGAGTGTCATCTTTTAAAAACACGCGGGCGAGGCAAACTGCTTAAGTTCTGGGTACACGACCTTAACCTTCCATATAAAACGTACCCAGGCAGAGCTCAAAACCACACACGACCCAGGATGACAGCTACATCTGATCCACGATCACAGGCTGTGCAGCTGGTAATCCACCCGGAGACAAAAATTTCCAAGGTCTCAGCACATGCCAGGGTGTTTTCCTCCTCTCCTCCCAGCCAGCGATGCACCTGAGCTGCCCAGAGGCCGCTGGTGAGCCGAGCAATCCAGGCAGGATGCTGCACTCGGGCAGAGGTGCATCTGCATCTCTGGGCATTCCCATTTCCAGGCAGAATCAGCCCACTGCTGGCTGGCAGCAAGGCTCACAGTGGGGTTCAAACGTGCACCTCTTGGCACCACAGACCGACCTTCTCCTACCGCTCTTCCTACAGTTTATAAACCCCAGAGCTGACTGAGAGCCTCCAGAGAAATCCCATGAAATGAAGGCTGCAGGTCAATTGCTGATGTGAATGTTGATGCCACATGACTTGTGACAGGTCCAGGACCCCCGGGGGACACCCATCTGGCCCCCAGGGGCAAGCGAGTGCTCTCACATCAGAAGGGCCAGGCTTGCTGTAGGATAGGAGGCACGGTTTGGACACCCTTCCCAGCACGCTGCAGGACCAAACTGCGAGAGACACTTCTCCAGACTGAGCCCTTGCCTGTTTTGACATCTGCCAATTGACCTCCCGCCAGGAGTTTAAGTGGCCCAAGCAACGCAGATGGTACCCGACAGCCACGTGACAAGGTGCCTTTGAGGCATCTTCCTTTTTGGCTAACAAATCCCCACGCAGGGAGAAGAGCAAACCTTCCCTGCAGCATCTCTCCTTCTTCTCTCCCCCTTTCCAGAGGGGAGGGAGGCAGAAGAGACAGGGCCCCCTCCTCCACCAGCCACCCGTGCTCGCTGGGCCCCGGCACCAAGGGGAGGAACGGGGAGGGATTAGAGGGGAGCAGCCACCAGGCACCGCTGGGATAAGCCGCTGGCACACAGCTGGAATGACGCGCCGCGCGGACCCTGGAGCGGTGGCACCGGCCACCAACAGCAGGACTCGGGGTAGGGGAGAGAGAGGGGAGGATGGCAGGAGTGGGGCTGCTCGGTGGCTTGGTTTAGCTGCACCGCTCCAAGGACAGCCCTCAGCATTACGGGGGACAGAGGAGGGGCCCCTGGGCTCGAAGCAGACACAGCTCCCTCAGCTCCGGGCAGCTGCAGCCCTGCAGCACAGCCCCAGCCTCTGCCAAACCCCACGAGCTGAAAGAGCCTCCTGTAGAGCAGGGAGGAAGAGTAAGGGGTCAAGTGACAATTAAAAATGTTTGTTCACCAAGGGGGGCAAGAAATAAGACATTTGGGGGGACTGCTGTAGAGGAAGGGACCTGGATAGAAAATGAGAAGGTACAAAGCCCTGAAGTCAACCAGCACTGATGGAAGCCAACCTCGGCTCCCCCTGGTCCAGGCTAACGGTGCTGGGTTATGGACAGTGCTGCCTTAGCAGCAGGATGGGATGTGGGAGGGACTGGAGCACTGGCCAGGAGCGGTTCACCTCTCTGGCAGGACACGTTTCCCAATGTCTCCATCCCTCCTGGGGCCCTGCTCCCACACCTAAGTTCACCTCAGCCATGAAGCAGCATTCCCGTGGGCATAAACTTGGGACTGCAAAGTCAGGCAATGGGGCCAGGGAAAGGCACCTGGGAATCTCACAGAGAGCAGCAGTGCTGCTCCACCACAAGAGGAGCCTATTCCATCCTGATGTGGATCAGGAGGCTCCAGGAGGAGACCACAGCCAAGTCCCCTCCTTTCCCAGAGACGCTGAACACACATGGCAAACACCCGGCACTGAACTGCTCCCTGCCCTGTTACGTGGGAAAGATTATGCACAAAAGTTGAATGGAATCAGCAGACAAACACACACGTGGATGCTCTTGTCCTTTGCACTTCCAAAGGCATGCAGAAAGCCAACACTTGGCATCAGGGTGGCAACAGGAACACAGCAGACACACCAGCCCAGCTCTCAGTCTGAGGAAAGGTTTGTTTTGATAAACAAAGACAGTGTTCAATGATCTCTAAACCACTCCAAAGGTTGAACAACACAACATTGAGCAGCCTTAAATCCTCTGATTCCTGCCATAGAACTTCAGGCCTTTAGCTGTGCCCCCAGACAGGCAGAGAGGTAACATGAGCAGCATCACTTAAGGCCATATAAAGTATGAAAATCCTCATGCCCAAAGGCAAAATGTGTCTTTTTAAAAAATCAAAGACCTCCCGGCAAAATCTCCCCAAAAACAATGTTCAAAACTCCACTGTTCAGATAAAAGCACTGCAGGTGCTCCCTGCACACGGTATCTCAGCCACCTCCGATGACTAAACACCATGTTCACTTCTGGAAAAGCAAAATAAGGCCATGGAGCTGTTGGAGCGAGTCTAGCCTGGGCCACCAGAATACTCTGATGGCTGGAGCCCCCTGCTCTGGAGCCAGGCTGGAAGAGTCGGGGGTGTTCAGCCTGGAAAAGAGAAGATTCCAGGGAGACCTGAGAGCCCCTTCCAGGGCCTAAAGGGGCTCCAGGAGAGCTGGAGAGGGACTGGGGACAAGGGATGGAGGGACAGGACACAGGGAATGGCTTCCCACTGCCAGAGGGCAGGGAGAGATGGGGTATTGGGAAGGAATTGTTGGCTGTGAGGGTGGTGAGACCCTGGCCCAGGTTGCCCAGAGAAGCTGTGGCTGCCCCTGGATCCCTGGAAGTGTCCAAGGCCAGGTTGGACGGGGCTTGGAGCAACCTGGGCTAATGGCAGGGGGTCGGAATGAGGTGGGCTTTAAAAGGTCCTTTCCAACCTAAACTATTCCAGGATTAAAAATGCAGGTATGTGTCTAAGGAGAGCTGTGGAGCTCTGCCTTTTGAGGAATTTATCACACGGCCAGAAGGTGACCAAGAGCCCAAAAAAAAACCCGAGAGGAGCTCCCAAAGATTTTACCAGTGACCAAGATCTACAGCCCACCTGCTTTTAGTCACTTAAGCCTGTACAAACTTCCCCATCTATCAGCTACAAGTAAACCAAGATGCTGAAATAAAATTAAAAGCAATCAATTAATAATTAATAAATCAATAATTATTTATTTATTCCGGCTGGAGAAACGGCGGCTGGCATAAACCTGCTGGGTGAATTGCTGCCAGAGGTCATGGGCAACACCTGAGACCTGCTTCAGAGGTTTCTCCTCACAATTCACGGCAGCACATCCCAGTTTTCATCCTCACTTTCCAGTGGTCTTCTTTCAGGGAGCGCTCAAGACACCCTGGAGCAGGGGAGACGAGGGCTCCTCCTCCTCGCTCCCTGCTCCATTCCAGGGTTTACACTGCCTGTTTCTGAGCTGCCTCCTGCTGTGGGCTGCTCCCAATAAACACTGAAATCCCCCAAACCACTGGGGTTTTCTGATCTGATCTCACCCAGGACTTGTGCAGCTAAAACTGTCGTTTTACACTTCCAGGGATGCTGAGCAGGACTTGGAGCACACGAGCCCTCCCGGTCTCCAGGTGCCCCTCCCAACCCTGCTCCCTGACAGACCAAGGGAAAAAACAACCTAAACATGTGGGTAACCAAGAAGGAAAAATGAGAGGAAGGAATAAAGAGAATATTTTGAACAGGAGCCTTCCTAAGGTGAACTTTATCTCAGCTCCAGCACAGCCACACCACTCCAGCATTCACTCCAAAAGCAATAAAGTCACTTAAAATCATTCAGTTTTGCAGATGAGCTTGCCCAGGACTCCTTTAAAGGATTTTTTTTTTTAATTATTATTTTGTTTTAAAGCACCAGGAGAGACTCAACTATGTCTCCAATCACTATTTGCCTCTAAAAGGATGAGGCTTTCCTCCTTCCCTCCCACCCCTGACTTACAGTGACCTGCCTCAAAGCAGAGAGGGGTGGGCACCATCCATCCCACAGCCTCAGACAGTAGGGAAGCTGGAGCCATGGAATCAAGCAAGATGTAATGGTGGGGGGTGGGGGGTAAGAAATAATGGGAGAGAATCACAGAACAGTAAATTTCAACCAAAGTCACCTACGGTGTCAGGGATGTGGGAATGTCAAACCCCAGGACGCACGGCCCCAGTAGGATGTTTGTGGAGCAGCAGGACCATGTTCCCAGGGATCCTCACCCTTCCCTGGCTGAGCTGGGGCAGCATCCCAGCACAATCTGCCTGGAAAGGATGACAAACCCCAAAACAACTCCTGGTGTGGTACTTCCAAAGTCACGAACTCCCAGCCCACCGGGCGGGAGCCTTCAAAACACCGGGACCGACTGTCCTCTGCCTCAGAGCATCCTCACAGACAGCATTCCAAATCCTTTCCAGGGCAAAACCAGCACGGAAAACAGAGTCAGTACAGCCCAACAGACTGACCTAATGCTGCAAGGCAAAAACTCTCCCTGGCCATTCCTTTTCCAGCTCGCCCGCTGGTCAATCCTTCAAGCGTGGTTTAAAGGAGAGTGGAAAAGGGGGGAAGAAGGAGGTATTGAATATATTCAGTGACTTGGAGTTAAACCGGGCAATTGTGGTCTTTCTGTGGCCACATGCAGCATTCTCAAGGCACTGCTGCTTCCCCAGGAAAACCCAGGGATGTCTCAGTGCCATCCTGCGGGCTCCTATTAATTACACTTACAGCGCAGCGGAATGGCTCCCAAAAATCAAAGGCTCCCAAATAAACTGTAACCACATCACAGGGAATTATCACTCACTGTCAGCACACCGAGTCTGTCCTAACAGAGGGGAAAAGTCACTTGCATGGGGAACTTCCCAGCTGGGCAGCACCAGGCTCAGCCACAGCCCAGGGCCACGGGAACTCTCCAGCCTAAACCGGAATTTTCTACTTCAGCAGAGCCCACGAACAAAGTCAACTTCATCTCTCCAGATCCCTCCGATCCCAAATGAGCACCTGGCACGATGCAACCGTGGCAGCCTGGCAGCTGGAGAGGGCACAGCGAGGAAATGTGGGGTCAGAAAGGGGGAAAAAGCAATTCAGGACAAAGAAACCAAAATTCTGGGGGGACAGAGATGAAATTCCAGGGGAGGAAAGCACAAAATACTCAGGGAGGCAACAAAATTCTAAGGGGTGAAAGACACAAAATTCCTGAGAGGGGAGGAAAGACACAAAATTGGAAGGGGGAATAAAACCCACCAAAATTTGAGAGGGAGGGGGGGAAATAAATTCAGAGGGGTAACCCTAAAATTCAAAGGGAAAATAAAAAAGAAAATTGGGGGGGGGGGGCGAAACAAACCC
>VXAY01005386.1:329292-433838 GCA_013399855.1 Oxyruncus cristatus | reverse complement strand
GGTGTGGGGGGATGAGCAGGGAATGAGGGGGTCATAGAAGGTGGGAGTGATTGGGAGGTGGGTCGATGGTGTGTGGAGGTGGGGGAATGGGGGGATTTGAGGTCTGAAGAGGGGTTAGGAGGTGAGGTGGGATGTGGAGATGTTAGGAGGGTGAGAATGGATGGGATGAGCGAGAAGGTTGGGGGCTGAACGGGAGCTGGGAGGTGAGGAGGGGTGTAGGGATGATGAGAGGTGGATGGAGGCTGAGGGGGAGTGGTGGGTTGGGGCAGCGAGCCCCCAGCCACACGGGTGAGGGGTGGGAGCACTGGTGACACTGCAGTCCCCGCGGCAGGCAGGGGGGCTGTCAGTGTCACCGGGGCAGGGCCCGTGTGTGTCCTGGCATGGCAGTGACACCGGGAACCTCTCTGTGTGTGTGTGTCTGTGTGTCTGTGTCTGTCTGTCTGTGTGTGTGTGTCTATCTGTGTGTGTGTCTGTCTGTGTGTCTGTGTCTCTGTGTGTAAGCATCGAGTGTAACCACCCGTGAGCCCCAGCACCTCACAGGGCAGTCTGGGGGTGCGACAGGGGGACACTGTCACCCCACTCTGCTGCCTGTGCCCACAGGGGCTGGAGACCATGAGTGTGTCACACACGGGCACCAGGGCCAGGCTTTCCCAGTGGAGGGGGACACGGACACACTGTTTCAAGTCAAAACAAACATCACCTCGTACAAAGCAAATCGCCTTTTAATACACAACCAAACACGGGGGGCAGTGGTGGGGGGGATGAGTCTCGTCACGTCTCTTTTCTCCTCAGCATCACCCCGCTGCCCACAGCAGCACAAAGACATCACAGAGCGGAAACTGAGACGCTGCCACCGAAGGAGACCGTATGTGCACAGCCACAAGAGCTCAGACACCAGTCACAGAGCACCAGCGGGGGTCTGTCAGGGCCTCAGGCAGCACAGCCTGGCAGGTGCCCCCAGCCCAAGGTAACCCTTGGAGCCTGTGCCCTTGGCACCCTGTGCAGTGTTTCACGTCATCTCACCGGTGCCAGGACAGCAGAGGCCGGTCAGCAGAGTCCATCCTGCTGCTTTTTGGGTCTGGATCATGGTGAGTCACCTCCTTGCCCTGTCTCAAGTGCTCCTCCGGGCCACTTTGGAAGGGTCTGGTGCACTTCAGCACCTCTCTGCCGCCAACCTGCAGACAGGAGCTTGACCTTTCCAGAGCCCCAGCAACCCTGGCACAGCGAGGCAAGGCAGGACGCAAAGGAAGAGACCCAGGGAGACACCACCACTCCACACCAGGACACGTTGCTGGTGCTGCTGGCCCTGCACTAATCACCTGAATCAATTTGCTGGGTAAATGCTTAGTAGTGGTGCGAGAGGCAGATGCGATGCTCAGGGTAGATGGGTGCATGGGGGAAGATGTGAAGCTCCCCGAGCACTCTGCTCTCTCTGACACAACGTTGCACTCCAGCGTGGTCTCAAATCGAACACACCCTTCCCCATCATTGCTGCTTCTGTGGGTTTCCCTGATGGATCTGGGAGAACGTGCCCCACGGTGGGGACAAAAAAGGTAATGAATTCACATCTTAGGTTAAAGATACAGAAAATAAAGGGAATTCAACAAAGTGGTTGTGGTGGGCTCCAGGACAGCACTTTGAGGGGCACAAAGTGGGTCTGGAGAGCAGCCAGTGGTCACTGCATCCCTCCCTGCCCTTCTTTCTCACTGCTTTGGCAAAGCCACAGGAGGAACCCCACCGTTCCTCTGTCCAATGGCACCGCAAGGCGCAGGAGAGGAAGGCGAGGGTGAGCCATTGATAAAACCAAGAACAGCTTCTGCATCCCAGAAAGGTCACAACAGCCTGGTACCCCCCTCTCCCGAATTCCCCAGGAAGGCTGCTGGAGAGCCCAAACCAGCAGGATGCCTCTGCTCCTACCACCTCCAGCTCCCACCGAGAGCCCTTCAGTGCTGCTGAGCTTCTCAAAGTGCTTGGTAACACCCCACTTCTAAATCAACTGGGTCACCAGGGGCTCTGGGGGAGATGGAGAGCACAGGAGGGAGGGAGCAGAGGGACTCAGGCAGGTGGAGATGATGCAGGGAACTGAACAGCAATGTGACAAGGGTGGGCCACATACACAGGTGATGAGACCACGCTGGGTCAAGGAACAGCCATTCAGTGCTACCTGCAGTGCTACCCGTGAGGGAGCAGGTCCAGCTGCAAGAGGCTGCCCCAAGCACATGGGCCAGGCAAGCACAGTGTCCTTGCTTGGACCCCCAGAGCCCACAAACCTCCACACTGGCATGGCTGCATCTCCCTGAAAGATTTCTCATGGAAAAAAAAAAGTCCAAACCACTGCACTTTTGACTGCCTGACAGCGCTGGAAGACAAAATGCTCAGGGACCAGGGGCACCAACTAGCAGGTATGAGAAGAGCCCACAGCTGCTATTGGCTTTCCAAAACGTGACTCCCAGTTCACAGTGATGTTTCACAGCAGCCTGCCCACCAAGGCCGCTGTGCCTGCAGTCCCTGGCAGCTCCCCTCACTCCCTCCCCACGAGCCAGGGCACCCCTCAGGTCCTGCAGCCCTCGCACCTCACCTTGGGCTGGATGTCACAGGCACAGAGCCGCTGCCCACGCACCGAGGGCCCCGCCGGGCAGCCAGGGCCCCGCTCCAGGCACGGGGGTGCTCCTGCAGCCCCTTCCCAGAGGCAGCTGCTGAGCACCTCAAAACCGAGCCCGCGGAGGGACGGGATGCTCCGCGCTGGCTCTCACTGGGGCAAGGCAAGGTGCCCGGCTGCGGGGCAAGGGATACCTTGGAGGCATCCCTGAGGAAACTGGTCTCCTGCCTAAGAAGGCTGTTTCCATACCGGCACTCTGGCAGCACGACAGGGCCCAGTCGGTGGGTGCTGGGAGCTGTGCTGGACCCCAGCAGGAGCCCGCTGTGCTGCACTGGACCTGCCCCAGCCTGGGGCAGCCACAGCTGGTGCTGCGAGATCCACTTGGCCTCTTGGAGCACTGCCTGTTCCCCTTCCCAGGAAAAGCTGGACTCCAGGTGGGGTGTCAGGGGCTGTTTGGGGAAGCCACCATCCCCTGGCAGCTGCCTGGCTCCTAAGGGTGCTGGTGCTCGTGCAGGGAGAGCAGCCTCCTCCTCACGGAGGTTCCCATCCCCTGAGAACAAGGACTCAGGCAAGCCCCGAGCAGGGCAAGGAGCAGGCTGGGAGGGGGGTGGCAGCCACAGCCCTGCCCCCGGGGGGCTCTCGGGGCTGCCAGCCAGTAGAGCATGGGACTCCACGTGTCTTCCTGCTGCTTCCAGCTGCTTTGGAGCTATGGCCACCCAAGCCTCTGACAGGCAGCCTCCAGGAGCGCTCTGACCCAAAGCTGGGTTTGCCTGGAGCGGGACATGGTGCCACCGAGCCACTGACGTGTTTGAGCGCATGGGAGGGGGGCAGCTTGAGCCCAGCAGCTGGCACCCCAGCTGGCTCTGAGCAGCAGGAACAGCGTTTTCCACAGGAGCAGAGGGGGCAACTTCTGCTTGAAGCACTTGGTTTGCCCGCTGAAGTGCTACAGAGGATTTGCTGCTGGGGACCGGGACACCCAGCACAGTCCCTCCCACCAGCCCGGCTGGGTCAAACAGGACCTGCTGCTCTGGCTGAGCTGAGCTCACCTCGGAGCTAACAGAGACTGCAGAGACCACAGCACCTGGGCCTGCTTGTGCACCCAGGGCCCGGGGCTGTGGTGGGGACTGAGGTGCTGAATTAGCTGCCCAGCAGCGCTGGAAATCAGCCACAATGTTATTTTCTTCATTGCAGTGTGGGAAGTCCAGGCTCTTCCCAGCATCCTCCCTGAGGAGCATCTGCTCCACACAGGATGTCACCTCGGTGCCCGGCCTCTCGCCAGCCCCCTGAGCCGGTGACTCCCCCTCTGCCCCCAAGCTGAGCAGAGCCTCCTCCCACTGCTGCAGCTCTGCCTGGCCCACGCTGAGGCTCTGGCAGACGTTTCCCTCCACCTCACTCTTCTCAAAGAGGGTTTCAATCACCACCAGGAGGGAGTCGCTGTCCTCCTTGGTATCACTGATGTCCTCATCCCTGCGCAGTCCCCCGGGCTCCGAGATGAAACCTGCCAAGGAGAACTGAGGCACGCTATCAGCGTGGGAGTTGTATATGGATGCATCCTGCTTCATCATGGCCCCAAGGAGAGAGTTGGGGTCTACCACCTGCTGCTTTGAGTGGGAATTTGCTTGTGTCTTCAACTCCTCCTTGGCTTGGAAGGAGTCCAGGAACTTGGGAACGTCATTCCCATACAAGACTGCTTCCCCTGTGGCAAAGCTAAAAGGCAGTCGCAGGTTTCTTTTCCGCAGATGTTCCTCCCCTTCTTCATTCCTTTGGGGAAAAAAGAGATGGAAGCAGTATGAGCACCTCCTCTGGGCCAGGCAAAACCACCCTTCCGACAGCAAGAGAGGAGCTCGCAGCCCTGCCCTGGCTTTTCTAGAGCAGAAAGGTGCTGGACTGGGTTGGTGGAGGACTGGGGCTCTGGGTTGCCCATGGGGAGGTCTGCATGGCTCAGGGAAGGGCTGAGTGTCCAGGGCTCACTCCAGGCAGGAGCATGTCCACACCCACTTCCTCGGAGCCGTTTCACTCATGCTGCAGGAGGGCACATGCTACGAAGCGCCGACTGTGCCCCCCCTCCACCCTCATGGCCTCCCTGTGCCTGGAGCAGGGGAAGGGAGCCAGGGATACTCAGGAGAGCAGGGCCAGGCAGCCAGGGATACTCAGGAGAGCAGGGCCAGGCAGCCAGGGATCCTCAGGAGAGCAGGGCCAGGCAGGCAGGGATACTCAGGAGAGCAGGGAAAGGGAGCCAGGGATCCTCAGGAGAGCAGGGGAAGGGAGCCAGGGATACTCAGGAGAGCAGGGGAAGGGAGTCAGGGATACTCAGGAGAGCAGGGGAAGGGAGTCAGGGATATTCAGGAGAGCAGGGCCAGGCAGCCAGGGATACTCAGGAGAGCAGGGGAAGGGAGTCAGGGATACTCAGGAGAGCAGGGGAAGGGAGTCAGGGATATTCAGGAGAGCAGGGCCAGGCAGCCAGGGATACTCAGGAGAGCAGGGGAAGGGAGTCAGGGATACTCAGGAGAGCAGGGGAAGGGAGTCAGGGATATTCAGGAGAGCAGGGCCAGGCAGCCAGGGATACTCAGGAGAGCAGGGGAAGGGAGTCAGGGATACTCAGGAGAGCAGGGGAAGGGAGTCAGGGATATTCAGGAGAGCAGGGCCAGGCAGCCAGGGATACTCAGGAGAGCAGGGGAAGGGAGTCAGGGATACTCAGGAGAGCAGGGGAAGGGAGTCAGGGATATTCAGGAGAGCAGGGCCAGGCAGCCAGGGATACTCAGGAGAGCAGGGGAAGGGAGTCAGGGATACTCAGGAGAGCAGGGGAAGGGAGTCAGGGATATTCAGGAGAGCAGGGCCAGGCAGCCAGGGATACTCAGGAGAGCAGGGGAAGGCAGGCAGGGATCCTCAGGAGAGCAGGGCCAGGCAGGCAGGGATACTCAGGAGAGCAGGGGAAGGCAGGCAGGGATCCTCAGGAGAGCAGGGCCAGGCAGCCAGGGATCCTCAGGAGAGCAGGACCAGGCAGCCAGGGATCCTCAGGAGAGCAGGGGAAGGCAGGCAGGGACACTCACGAGAGGGCTCGCTGGCGGGCGATGATGCAGTCGGGCCTGCCCCCCTTGTAGACGAGGCGGGCGTTGGCCTGCACCCACAGCCAGCCGCCCTGCTTGGTCAGCAGCCGGAACACCGTCAGCCCGCTCTCCCCCGTCTTCATCACTGGGGCAGGGACACAAGAGAGGTGTCACACACGGAGCTCCTCCGCGCGGGCACGCAAGTGCGAGACGCCAGGAGGCCGAGGAGCACCTCGCACCCGCGCTCTGGGGGCGGGAGAGGCAGCAGGCTGCCTCTCTGCCCGCTCCCCGAGCAGGGCTCACCCAGCAGGAAGAGCCTTTATCACAGCCACTCCAGCCCTGGCACAGACAGCACCGAGGGGACACGCTGTGGCCCAGCCAGAGCTGCTCGCGCAGAGCTCCTCCCAAGCCCCCACCCCGACAGCCCCCAGCACTCACTCCTCACGTGGTTCTCCGCGCAGTGCATCATGTCAGCCGCGTGCACAAACTGGTACCCGGAGCCCCTCCGGCACAGCTCCGTTTCCGTGTATCCCAGGACAACCTTCCCCCTGGAAACAGCACAGAAACCCTGGGACACCAGGGATGGATCCCCCACAGTTGCACCCTACCGGCCAGACCTGATCCCCTGCCAAAGCCTCCCGCAACAACTCTCCATCCTGGGCTGAGCTGCATCCCCTCTTCCTCAAAACCACCCTGTGCTAGTGCCCAGTTAACCTGCTCCATGTGTTACTGGGGGCTGCAGTGGAGTGACAGAAGCATCAGGCACCTTGCCACGGGAGCTGGCTCAGACATTCCTTGTTCCCATGGGGTCTAGTTTTCTGTCCAGCACCACGGATTTTGCCATGGGGAAGGTGAGAGATGCCCTACCGGGAATCACAGGCCATAGGAGTGAAGTCCAGCTTGTGCTTTGTCTGGAAGATCAGCGTCTTGGTCCGCAGTTCCAGGATGGAGAGTGGCTGGAGGAGTGTTGCAATGGCGAAGAGAGCAATGGGGGACTTGTCTGATCCTGACTTCTGCTGCCCGAGAAGGAACTTCAGGCGCCCACGGAAATTCAAGGCCTTAGCAGGGGATTAGAACACGTGGGAGTGAAGCCAACAGGGTGGTGGGAACTGGCTGTGCTCCCACCCTATGGGAACGCGCTGTGGGCAGAACGGGAGCAGAGCGATGTCCCAGCGCGGGGCTGCGTTACCAGAAATCCCGAGGAGTTATCCAGCAAGCAGCGGAAGCGGCAGGTGAAGCTCCTCTCCACGACGGACTGCTCCTCAGGACGGACGTGCTGGGGATTGGACATGGCACTGCATCCAGCCAGCGGCGGCTGCTCAGCGGGAAAGGCTGGAAAACCCAAGGGGAAAGGAAGCTTTCCGCGCTGTGCCGCACACCTCGAGCTCGCGGCGCAGAGCCCGCTGAGCCCCGGTGTTCCCGCAGGGATCAGCCGGCGCTCACCGTCGGCAGCGTGCGCCGGGGGCCTGTGCAGCTGGCGGCGGAAGGCGGCTCTGTCGTCCGCGTGGATCAGCTCATACACGCTCTGGTAGATGAGATCCGACTGCAAGGACACAAGGGAAGAGAGTCGGCTCCTGGACAGCCTGGCAGAGGTGTCTGGAGGAGGACACGGCACAGGGTTTTCCTTCGTGGCTGCTAAAAGTGCAGTGATGGAGTGTAAGGAACAGGCAAACACCAGCGGCTTTGTGTGCTGGGCAGCAAGGAGCACGACTGGCTGCGTTTTCAGGGATGGCTCCAGGAAGGAGGGAAGGGGAGCAGAGAGGGCGTCTGCCCGGGGAAACCTTGGGAATGGCTCAGAGGTTTCTAGAAGCAGTAGAAATGGAGATGTCCAGGAAACCCTGGCTGCTCAGGACTGTACATTCCCTGCTTCCCCGGCACTCCCCAGCCATAGCCAAGCAGAGCTTTCCAGCCTCCTCCCCATACCGTCAAGGCTGAGGTTCTCCTGGTGTTATCCAGCCCTTCCTTGGATGTTTCACCCTGCCTCTGGCTCTCAGTCCTTAATGGGAAATGCAGAAACTCCAGCTCCTTCCCCTGCCACAGGAGCCCCTGCTCTTGGGGAAGGTTTACTGCCCATCTGTGGGGCGAACACATGTTAACTTCCAGTGTCTTCTCAGGACCAAATTCAGACACAGCACCAGGGGTGTCCAAGGGGATTTGCTTGTGGAGTACAAAATGCTGGTCTGCAACAGCACGCAAAGCTCTCCCCTGCATTGCCACCCCTGGTTCTCCGCAAATGTATTCCACAGGATCAATGTAAAAAACCATTTCAAGTTCGTTCAAAACATTTTGACCGAAACAATTTATTTTTCCTTCAGACTTATGCAGGGGAGTTTGCTGTTTTAAAACAGGGGTTTGGAGGTTTTGTTTACTTGAAACCCATGGGAATCTGTATCCCAGAGGTCATGCCAAGCCCACGGGCAGCACAGGCCACCGACTGCGAGGTCCCTGCCCTCAGGAATGTGTTGTATGAGAGTCTCCTGCTTAACCAGACACACTTTGAGAAGCTCACTCGCTGCCTGACAGAAGTTTTGACTTGGGGCGTCAGCCATGAGGATCCCAGGGAGCTCGAAAAGGGTGCAAAGAGAGGAAGAAGAAGCAAACAACATGAGTCTCCACAGGGGCTCCAGGAATCCCTGCAATGAAACAGGTTTAGCAGCCTCACAACCCTCCTGCTGCCTTAGTCCTTTGGCCAAAGAAGCTGGATTTTGGGGGGAATCAGAGGTAAGAGGGTGGATGTGGGGAGAGGCCTGCTTTGCCTTGGCATGCCACGTAACTCAGGGTCCTTCAGGGCACTGCCACTACTTGTAGGTGAGATTCCCTCAGCCCTCTAAGTGAGGGCATGTGTGCCCAGCAGGACGACACGAGAAATATCTCACACCCCTCTTACACACAAAGGCAAGAGGACACAGAGCTGCCACGGCTCAGCTGGCATCTGTTCCCACTAAAGTCACAAACACGCTCCTTGGCTTTCACAGCCCCCAAAGAACATGACTCATTTGGGAATGTGCACCAGAAGGGACCCAAGGGAGCTGGGAAAGGAGAAGAAACAGCCATGCCAGCACGGCTCTCAGCACCTCCTTCCCGGACGAGCAGTGCGTCCACCGGGACGCCAGGAGAACAAGGTACCCACCTGATGGAAGCCCAGGTAGTCCTGCACTGTGGGGGAGATGTAGAAGATGTAGCCATCCCCTGTCACAGCGATGACAAACCCATTGAGTGCCTGAAAGCAGAAGTTGAGCCAGAGTTACCCTCCCCAGCTTCAACCCAGCTGCTGAGAGATGAAATTCCCCAGGTGTTTCTTCAGCATCAGGGGGACAGGAGGAGACCTTCCTCGACAAGGAACCCCACCCAGAAGGAAAGCACCTGGTGACCATGCAAGACTTATTTCTGTTAGTCTTTTTGTCCCCAGCACGAGCAGTGATCTGGGGTGGACTGACCACTTTCTCCAAACCCATCGTGGAAGGCCTCCCACTGCAGGGCAGCTCCTGCACCAGGAGGGACCAGCTAAGGAGAGGTTTCATGGAGGGCCTAGAGTTGGTTTCCTCCTCTCCAGCTGCACCAGCTGGGTACGGCTACACTATTCTGGGGCTCTACTTTGGACAGGATGATCCTTGTGGGTCCCTTCCAACTCAGGATATTCTATGATTCTGTGATTTCCTCTCACAAAACCTGCTTACAACTTCAATAACAAGCAGCAATGGGTGTGTAGGGAGAAGGGCTGCTCTGAGCCCTTCAGGAGCCTGAAGGCTCCAGGACAAGCCTGGAGTCAGTTCAAGCTAACAAAGCCTTCTAAGCTAGCAACCACACTCCAGTCACTCCCTGACCTGACCTATTTATCCACTCGTTAATTTTACGGACACTTTAAGCCTTGCTCTTCATCCTAAATAGAGGTTATACAAGCTTATTTTTCCACGTCTTCTCCCCACACTGTCTCCAACCACCTCCTCCCCTCCAAAACCTGCTTTTGAACCCTTAGCACCCGAGGGCATCTCTGTCCCTCAGACTCGTGCTCTCAGCTCCAAGGGCACGTGAACAACTCGTCGCAACGGACGTGAAGTAAGACCAAACCCAGTCACCAACATCACTCAAAGACGGTGATGAAGCTAAAACCAACATCCACCTTGAAATAAAAAGAGGTGGGAAAATCAGGAATATCAGATCCCAGATTTGTGAAGGCCCTGACGCATCAAAGAATCCCAGAGTGGTTTGGGTTGGAAAGGACCTTAAGGATCGTCTTGTTCCAAACCCCTGCCATGGGCAGGGACACCTTCCACCAGCCCAGGTTGCTCCAAGCCCCATCCAGCCTGGCCTTGGACACTTCCAGGGATGGGGCAGCCACAGCTGCTCTGGGCAACCTGTGCCAGGGCCTCACTACAAATTAGGGAAACAATTCCAAAACTCTAGAGGATCACGGCTGGGGTAAAGGGACAGGAGCTCACGCATCCAGGGAACACCCGGTACACGAGGCAAGATGAAGATCCAGAGATACCTGGTGACCATTTCAGACTGATTTCCCCCAAAAGCAAAGCGCTGCATTAGACAGTAACTCTTGCCCCTTGCTCTTGTCTGTAATATATTAATTAGTGAATAGATGGAGAGAAACTAGGAAAAGAACACCCTAAATGGAAACATAACATACAGATCCAGCTTGCTGAGGGACTGGTCCCTTCCCTTTGTGTGCTGCAGCCCCCCGAGGGGCCCCGAGTCAGAGCTTTCTGCAAATTACAGTATCTGATTAAAATGCTCTTTGGGGGGGGAAAAAAAAAGCCCCCAGGCAGCTCAGTGGGGGATTTCTGTCACACTCACACCTCATAAGCTCTCCAGATGCCTTCAATCACCCGAGGCTGCCAGGGCTCTGGTGGATCAACAAATTGCCGTCAGATGGTCCAACTCCAAACCCCTGGAGAGGGCTCAGGAGCAGCTCCATCGTGGGACTGGGGCAACCACCACGGGCTCCCTATCGTGTAACTCCAGCTGTTCCTCCGTGACTGTCGCACTTGCAGACAGCTGGGACCGGAGCCCACACGTGAGACCTCGTGTGGTCTGAGGTCCATGGCCAGAAGTCACACTGAGCTCCCAGGAGTCACTGCCTCGCCAAAATCCCACACGGAGCCTCGTGCTGGGGGTCTGCTCACACCCCCCCACCCCACAGCTGTGGGCTGAAGGGACTGAAGGCAGACTTCAAGGAGCCAAGTATCCCTCTGCTGGTGTTTGGAGCGGTGGCAGGAGAGGAGCAAAGGCCCAGAAAGCCTTCAAGAGAGCTGCAAAGGCGCTTTGTAGAGGGTATGTAAGGACAGGACACAGGGAATGGCTTCCCACTGCCAGAGAGCAGGGTTGGATGTGATATTGGGAAGGAATCCTTCCCTGGGAGGGTGGGGAGGCCCTGGCACAGGTTGCCCCGAGAAGCTGTGGCTGCCCCATCCCTGGAAGTGTCCAAAGCCAGGTTGGACAGGGTTGGAGCAACCTGGGCTAGTGGAAGGTGCTCCTGACTGTAGCAGGGGGTGGAATGAGATGGGTTTTAAGGTCCCTTCCAGCCCAAACTGTTCTGGGATTCTGTGATAGCACAGGCAATGCCAGGAACAGTTAAACGGAGCAGTTAAAGGTCCTGGACAGACTTGTCCTGCCCCCAAGGGCAGGGTTGCTAAGCTGACACGCCCAGGTGTTTATTCAGCAACCAGCCTTGCCATGTGACCCTTCCATCCCACTTTCTTCCAGCTCACATTTATAAATGGAAGCCCAAACCAACAGCGTGTTGGGGCAGCTGATTGACCAGCTCCTCGTGCTCTGAAGTTCCCTGACAGCTCTCCCATTAGACGCTCGCTGGCCCTTCTACAAAGCAAAGCTCCCACCGCCCACAGATTTTTTGCATGGATCTCTTTTCAAGATCCATCTTCCCTTCTTTTCTCCCCCACAACCTACAAACTGAAGCTGGGCTTTTCTCATCCCAGGCAGGCAGGGAACATATCCCTACAGAGCTCATGCAATGCCCCAGGTGGGGCAAAGAGTTCCTGGGGGATGTTTTATCCTGAGCTATCACCATTCTCCTCTGGGCATTTGCCAGAACATGAGGAACACACCGCCCTGGAGACTAATCAGGAATCAAGCCCTGCACCACCATATGATATCCCTGAACCTCTTGGCGGGGATGGAGCTTGAGTCCATGAGCTGTAGCGTAACCAAAGGGGCAGAAAACGGTAGTGGGGATGAGAGGGAAGGGTGGGATGGGGACCTGGATCTGTCCCGGCCAGGCAGTGTCACTGGTCTCTGTCCCAGGTGCTCAGTGCCTGCAGAAATCACAGTGAAGCAGCTCCAGGCAAGGCAGGGTCTCTCCTTGCTCCACAGATGGGACCACACGCTCCAGAGCTGCTTGGGAAGACCCCAAATGACCAAATTACCTGGAGCAGCAGTTCCCCCTCAGGAAACAGCTCCCTGTTGACCTGCGGGTGCGCCCGTCTGTTCCCCCCTGGGGTTCTGGGCTGATCCAGTAGGCAGCTGCCAGCCTTTGGAGCTGTGGCTGCAAGAGAGAAGGCAAGAAATCAGCATGGAAGAGGCAAACCAGGAGCCTCTCCCTCCTGCTGCCCACCCCTGTGCTGCTCGTGCAGCCACATCACGCCATCCAACGCCTGTGGACCCAGCTCGGAGGGAGGAGAGACCAGTGGGAACTGGCACAGAGCCCACTGACAGAGCCCTGCCCATCTTGCCCAAGGCTTCCTTCCAGAGATTATTTTCCCCGCTTGATCCCATTTCTGGGAAGCCTCACTTCTGCCAAGGTCTGAGGCAGAGATGCAAAGGACAGAGGGGAGCTCAGAGTTTCTGGGATGGCCAGGCTGGGAAACAACACCCAGCATGGCAATAACTCTTCACGTTAGAGCCTGGCAGGGCTGGAGTTCACTTCAAGGCACCCCAGTGGGGTGCTCTCTCAGCTCTCCTGCCCTTCAGGGCTGAAGAAGGACAGAGGCAAACCTTTCCCAACCACCCCAGATGCCATCAAATTACCCATATTTTTTTTCTCCCTTTGGCTGCTCGGAAGCAGTTCAGAGGGTTGGTGTCCGTGACGCTCCCAGGACACCTGAGCGGCTCTCAGCTGCCAGGACTCGTTGCCATGACCTCCCCAGGTTGATTCACCTGCTGCCTCATGCTTCATTCCCAGAGGCCTTCAAGGCAACACCCTTGGGCGCAACCAACACGAAACCTCCTCCTGCCCTGGTCGCAGGGCCTCGAGCATCACAGGATGTACAGAGAACAGGTTGTTCAGGGAACGGGAATGAGGGCAGCGGCTCCCAGGGACATCCCCAACGTGGTACTTCATCTGCTGATTCTCACTGAACAACCTCACTTCAAACTCAGGACAATTTCAAGGCACATTTTCGTGCCAGCTCAACAAAAAAACCCCCCCAGATAAAGCTCAAAGCAGCCCCCATGTAGGAACCACCCACCTCTGCCACCACCACGAGCTCCCGCAGCGTCCCGAGGTCAGACAGAGCTCACCTATCCCGTGGGATCCACGTGCCAGCAGAGATCACTGCCTGCCCTGGCGTGTCACATGGTGCTGTGTGACCTTGGGTGGATCCAAAGGGAAAAGCTCCTCTGAATCTGGGGGAGCAGTAGGAGAGGAGGAAGAACCTCAAACCACCCCAAGCCTGACCGTACGTTTGATTTTCTCCATGGCAGAAGCTCTCACTTCACCATCGAAAGCTTTTAAAGGTTTGTTTCCTGGGAACACCAAGTTCAAAGCCAAAATAATTCAGAACCCAAAACAGTGCCAGGTGAAACCGCCGGCATGGGACATTTTGCCTCGCATCAAACCATCAGCACGCAAAGGCGTTCCCCCCGATGGGTTGGCGTGTTTGCACTGCAACCCAGTTTGGGGCCAAAACATCCCTGGGACGTATTTGCACGAGGAGCCTGAGGGATCAGGGCTGTCGGCAGGCAGGGCAGGGACAAAGGCAGGGCCAAGGGAATTGGCTGAAGGCCTTGCACAAGGTGACACAAAGAGCAATGGAGAGGATGCTCTGAGGCCACGAAGCAGAATTAGCCTCGATCTCTGTCAGTAAGAAAGCTGGGATAATTCAGCCTCCCCAAAAACTTGATGCTCAGGCAGCACCTCCACCTTCTCCAGCAGCCACATCTTGTGCCCTTTCCCACCCTGTGCCCTCAGAGGTGGATCGGCCAGGCCAGGGGATCTGAGACCTCTGGGAAAGGCAAGGAGTCACAAAGCAAAAAGCCTCCTCACATGACTGCCATGTGATCCCCAAGTTCAAACAGCCCAAGCCCATCTGGACTGCGGGTATGGCTTCAATTTGCACTTCATGGAGCGGAACAATTTCAAAATGAAACACAGGCTCTTTTGTTAAATTCGATTTCTTTTGAAGGGCTGACTCCTCTCCAAAGCATTGAAACGAGGCAGGCTGGCAGGGGGTTTCAAGAAGGAACGGGTTCTTCCAAAACAAAGCTGCAAAAGGGCAGTGAGCGAATTGAGAGGATGCACATCCCGAGAACGTGTGGTCTCCAGCTCTCTCCCAGTCCCAGCAGCAGCATCTGCAGGGAGAGCTGGGGAGAGCAACTGTGGGCTTAAAGAATCTGACAGGAAACAGGTCCAACATGTATCCAAGCTATGATGTACCCATAGAAACAAGTGCAGATAAAAGGACGATGCACTTTTGCTGTTTGTGCCCAGTTTTTCCAGTCTCCTGCTGCACATCCTTGAGAATTAATGGGAATTAACATGACAATCTGGTGCTTGGGGACATGGTTTAGTGGTGGGATTGGCAGTGCTGGATTAATGGTTGGACTTGATGATCATAGGAGTCTTTTCCAATCTTAATGATTCCGTAATTCCATGAAAAAGACTATGAGAAAAGTCATCTGCAGTACTAGATGAATTCCAGGCATTTGCTGAAGCGATTTAGTGATAACTTCTATTTTCCAAGTGCTTGGATAAGGGCTCTCTGTGTGTAACTTTTAAGATAGGAGGGGGAAATCCAGCTCTGTCCTGAACCCCAGCACCATGAGAGCACTGGAGGAGGTTTCCTGCTGCTGGCATGATCCCCAAAGACTGCAAAGGCTTTCATTCAGCCAGGGAAGATGCCAGACAAGATCAGTAACATTTTCACCCCCCTTTGGGGGCCTTCTTGCCCCTGCAAGGGGGTTTCTAAGCCCTGCAATGGAGGAAAGTCCTCAAGCAGGAGAAAGAAGGAAAAAAGAGCAAAGCAATCCAATCTCTCCACTTTTTGCTTGTCACACATCCCTTGCCTCTGGCACGGATTCGGCACTGAAAAAAAAAGGGTTATTGGTAACAACCGCGGGGTCAGTTCTGCTCTCACGGGCTGGGTTACGGCGGCGGGAGGTGCCAGGCTTTGCCCACGGCAAACATTTCCCTTTGAACCAGCTCCAGAGATGCCGGGCACCAAACAACCAGGAGCTCCCAGCTCCTCCAGCAACACCAAGCCATGCACAACTGTTTTCCTCTTGGATCAGATCCCAAACCCTGTCAAATTAGCACCAACCTTTGCCCCAGCTGTTTAAAAAAGGCATTTTGCCAAGCAGAGCAGGCTCATGCCATCCAAGTAAAACAGACAAATGCCAAAGCCACAGATTATAAACCTGCTAGGAAAAGTCACCCAGTATTTTCCAAGCAGCACAGAAATGCCCAGGAGAGCTCTGGCATCCCCAAAACCCATGCCAGCCTCTCCAACCTGCTGCTGCAACCATTCATCCCACACAATCCCGCAGGATCTCACCCAGGCACAGATTTAAACTTGACTCCTTTCACTGCATCAGTTGCTTCAGGCCCAGACCCCTGCAGCTCTGGCCCATGGTAACAACAAAACACGAGGAGATGAATAAAAAAGCTAATTTAATGCTGAGGGCAGTGAGATTGCCCAGTGAGACCTGGGCCAGCTGCCCCGCAGCAGAGCACTGGGAAGGGACTTGGTGAGACCAGCGGCAGCAGCGGTGGGAAAGGACCTGAGGAGACCTCCTAAGCCAAGCCCCTGCTCCAGCAGGCAGCTGCAGTGGGTTTCCCAGGACCAGTCCCTGGCACAGATGGGGATCTGAGATCTAACCTTCCTAACTGCACCAGTGCAGGGATGGGCAACGTCCAGCAGGGGTCCAGGAGGATTCACCCTGCACTCCTCCACGGGCAGGTGGATGGGGACCCACCAGGACTCGAAGGCCAGTGGTGGCAGGAATATTCCACCCAGCACATCCTCATGGATGTGCAGGAGACAGTCTTGCCGCGTGTCACAGCCTGTGCAGGACACTACCCTGCCCTCCCTCAGGCTTGGGCAGCAGCCCAGATGTGTTTGGAGGAGGTTTGGCAGGAGGTGAAACACAAGGAGGGCACTCGTGTGGCCCACACATGGCCAATGGCATTTCCTGCCCCAGGCTGGCACTGGGCTGGGTGTGGGCACAGGGGGCACGGGGAGGGACCCCACTATCCTTTCCTTGTTAGCAGCTGTTAGTCAACCCAAGCTTTGCCAGGCTCTTGTAGCAGGAGAGGGTTTTCCACGGGGTCTGAAAGAGGGCAGGGTTAGGAGGGATACCGGGAAGGAATTCTTCCCTGTGAGGGTGGGGAGGCCCTGGCACAGGTTGCCCAGAGAAGCTGTGGCTGCCCCTGGATCCCTGGAAGCGTCCAAGGCCAGGTTGGACGGGGCTTGGAGCAACCTGGGCTGGTGGAAGGTGCCCCTGCCCATGGCAGGGGGTGGGATGAGATGATCCTTAGGGTCCCTTCCAACCCAAACTTTTCTAGGACTCCATGATCCTCCCTGTTGCAGACCTCTCCACCTGGGAGACTCAGGGAGAAGGCATGGCAGCACATTCCCTAAGCACACTCTCTCCCCCTCACAGAGCATTTTTAGCCCCATTTTCTTGCTCACCCTTGGCAGAGCCACATCTGCAAGCCCAGCATCTGCTTCCTTCGCCGCAGGAACTGTAGGAAACGAACCCCAGCACAGCTCCCCAGGTAGGTGCAGCTTTCCCAAGCTGCTCAGCACTAAAACCCACCCAAGCTTTCACGAGCTCTCACTGTTTGCAGCAAGTGGGGCTCCTGTGACACCACACAGAGCCCAGAGCACCGCGGAGTCACAGCACTGCCAACGTAGGGACAAGCATTTCTCCTTGGGCACTCGCTCTCAAACAGACAGGGATCAGCAAAGTCACTCCAGATTTGTCTGGGAGACCATCACACAGGTCCAAGTAGCAACCACTGCAAATTGGTCTGCGGACAGGAGCTCAGCACGAGGCTGGCACCGAGGTTCAGTCATTTTTTATGTAAGTGACAAAACCTTTAGAGTGCCTCTAAGGCAGGTTTTGATAGCACCAGACTTGTCATCGCTGTCCACCAGCACTCAAAGGCCGGATCTGACGAGCAAAGCTTGGGAGACACCAAGCCCTGAGCCCCCACCTTGCCATGTTTTATCCATATAACCTTGGGTAAGACGGATTTGGAACTGGATGATCTTTAAGGTGGCTTCCAACCCAAACCATTCCACGGTTCTGTGAAAGTTCAGCGATGCACAAGGCAGGCTCTGGCCCTGGGAGGGTGGAGAAGCCTCAGCTCGGTGAGAAGAGCAAACACAGGAGCGCTCAGCTATGGCAGGTCCCCCCCGAGGTACCCACAGGGCATCACCCACAGCTGGTGACAAGCGCATGCCAAAAGCAAAGGAAGAGGGAAACCTGGACTCTTGGGTCAATTCCTCCTTCTGACTCTGGGAAAGAGTCAGCCCAGGGGTCACAGCCAAAACCAACCCAACTCAAAAGCCAAATTTCTTTTTTTTTTTTATTTTGCACAGAGAAACCGAGACCCCAGAGCTGTGCAACACCTGCAGCACTTGCAGCAGGGGACAGAGGACTTACAGCAGATGTGTGTGCCCAAAATCAGCCTGTGGAGGCATGGAGGGAGCTCTGAGGGCTTCCCTCTCTACACCTGAACCCTGGCATTTCCAGCAAACTACTAATTTTCTGGTCTCTCGTTAAAGCATGGACAGAAGGGAGAACATTTAAAAGCAAAGCAGCTTCAAAAGATGGTGCAGTGAGTCATTACCCTGTGATGGAAAGCAGGGTCCCACCCAGATGACAAGACCCTTTCCCTAATATCCAGCACGTAAGCAGGCACTGATGCCAGCATTCAAACCCACTATGGGTTGTCTTCCACTCTGTCCCATCCCAAACACTGCCCCAGCCCCTGATGCCTGACTTCCTACACCCCATTAGACAGGTCAGTTCCTGAGCCAAAGGCATATAGTACCCACATATCAGAAATGCCAGAGAAGCTGGAGAAGGCTGGAACCCCCTCCCTCAGCCAGGCTCGACGCAGACAGCCCACAGAAGCTCCACTCCAGGGATGGAGGGAGCACAAGAAATGCAGCACAAGAAAAAAAGGAGCCTCAGGGCATCACCCTGTGAGCCCACGTGCAATTGGTCTATCAATTGCCTGGAGATAAGGCAATTATCAGTCTATCAAAATATCCACTATCTCCTGCCTGGAGATAAGGCCACACTTGGGCTGTGGATGGAGAGAGGGATAGGGAAGGTCACCAGGTGATGCCACACTCTCCTGCTGCAGGAAGCAAAACTGGAGCAGAAAGCACAGCACAAGGGGCTTCACCACATCCCCCCAAAATGCCAGAGGGGACACGCCAGGAAGAGGAACAGCCAGGAACAGGAACAGCCCTGACCTGCAGCCCACACGGCTCTTCATCAGGCAGGGCTGGAACCAGGCAGACCTTGATGAATCGGGGGGATGATCTGAAGTCAAACATGATGAACTTCAGGGCAAACAGGGGCAGAGCAAGGGGAAGGAGCTGGAAATCAAAGGCAAGTGGCCAAATGGGAGTAATTGGCCTGGCAGGACGGGTCTCCAAGGAGGAACACAAATCCCTGCAATGCCAATTGCTTTTCCAGAGCAGCTCTCGTGCTGGGAAGCACATGCTGAGCACAGCCAGCAGCAACCAGCTCCTGCTGGGAGGCACAGGTCCCATCTGGAGAGTCTGGCACTGGGGTCTCCTCCTGGAGACCAGCATCCCAGCTGGAGAGGGCCCTGGGAGAGCCCCGGAGGGCTGGGCATGAGGCAAAAGCTAAGGGAGCCAAGTCTATTCGGTCTGCATGGGGGAGAGGACACAACAGGAGCCTCCAAGCACAGAAAGCTGCTGCTGCCTTCCTGCCCTCCCCTTGCTCTGCCTCCACTAGTGTCCCTCACCCATTCCATTGAGCCCAAGGCACTGGAGATGAAGCATGTCCCTGTCCACACGTCCTGGTGACTTGTGGGAACGAGGTGACTCCCCCCAGCCAGGCTCTGCAGCCCCACTTCCCCTCTTAGCCCCGACATGTGCTGGGTGCCACAGCCTGTGGCTGGGTCAGGGAGCAGGGAGGGAGGATTTAACACTCTGCCAGCACTGCCTGGGACAGAAGGACCTGTGGTGTCCCCAGAACATCACACCCTGCCAGCACAGCATTCCGCTGCCTTCCTTCCCAGCCACCCACCCTGCATCTCAGACACATGGGAACTGAACCCATTCCCCAGGTTTTCCCCAAAAAAGCAGGTACGAGAGGCAGAGACACTCAGCAAAGCTCGCTCCCAGTCCATCCTTGGCTTTGAGGAGCCCAAAGCACACCCAACGTGTGCAGAAATCACCTCTCGTGCAAACACATCTTCCCTCTGCTGCAAGTGCCTCTTCACGCCTCCACCGCGTCCTCTGGGGTCCTGCCCCCAGGAAGAACCCCCTGTGTCACAGCCTTTCTCACCCACACCCACCCAGTACAGGCCCAGCACAGCCCTCAGCAGCTCCAAGACATGTCAGAGGTGCTCAGGGAACAGCTGAGACCACAGACAAGGACAAGGATGAGTGTCCACCACACTCAGCTACTCTGGGTGGTCTGCCAGCCACTTCCGAGTCCATCCCGGAGGCATCACTGTTGTGATGCTCCAGCACTGCCCAGGAGTGGGAGTTGGAGATGGAGCCGCTCTGGGTCCCGCCCGGGAAACCAGCTCTGATGGAGAGATCCCATCAGAGCATCCCTCTGATGCTCTGACGCAGCTCCACATGTGAGCTACAGCCTCAGGAGAAGGAGCCCAGCCACAGAATCATAAAGGGTGGAAAAGACCTCCAAGGTCATGGAGTCTAACCATCAACCCAGCAGTGCCAGGTCCAGTAGGCCACAGAGCCTGGGGGGTTTCAATTCAATTTATAATTTAATAATTATATATCATATTATATACCATATATATGATACATACTGTGACTCATGTATTACATCTACTGTAATTATAATACATTGAAGAAGACTGGATTGAAGATTGGAGTGAGAAAGACTGGACTGAAGAAGAATTGAAGAAGAATAGGGAGGGAAGGATAGAGAGGGAGGAATAAATATAAGAATACCAAATATGGAATAAATATGAAAATACAGAATATGGAACATAATAACAGGGAATATGTATTAGATTATAAATTTATGATTACTTAATTAATGTAATTTTAAACTGCCATTACAGTTGGATGAGGGAAATGTTGCTGCTCAACAAGACATCACTCCCTTCTTCACCATGGCCTGGTGGGAGCGGGACACAGGAGGGTTTTGGGAGTAAAGGAGGGTGTTTGGACGTAAAGGAGGGGTAGGACGGCTGCTGATGAGATGGAGGAACTTTGTAGGAGGTCTCAGCTCCTGGGCAGGCACCCAAACTGCTCCCTCCATCCATGGTGATGTTCCTCTGCCAGTCATCCCTTCCAGGAGTGACGGGGTCGGGGTCCTCTGCTCCCAACACCCCCCAACCCCTCCCTAATCACTCACCTGCCTGCTTTCCAACCCTCAGTTTCCCAGGCTGAACTAGGTGGTCCCCCTGTCCCAAGGATGTTGCTTTTCCAGGACACCAAGCACCCATAACTGACCCAAGAGAACCAGACTTGGATGTGTGACATCCAAAAATGAAGGGGATTCCTTCCTTCCAGGAAACAAACACAGGTTTTCCTTCCAGAATCACTCCTCCAATGATTTCTTCCAGAGGGCACACGGACAAAACATGTGTCACGAGGGGTAGATGTCCCATGAGGAACGGCTGTCACCTCCCCCACATTCTGAGAGATGAGGCACTTTCCCCCCCACTTTTCTGGGGCATTTTCAGTCCAGCACCTCAGCTAAAGGTGCAACACTGCTGTATCAACATCCAAGGGTCTGATCCCACATCTCACCACCATCCTATCTTCAGGAAACACAACTTTCCATCCCAAAGCTTGGGGTGGGGCGTGAGCTGGGCAGTGGGGACTGACCCCAGGGGCTTTTCCCCCCTCACAACACGGACACTCACCCATCAGGTAGCTCTTGACCTTCAGGTATCCAACGGCCAGCCGCAGGATGGAGAGCTTGTCCAGCCTGGAGCGCACATCCTCAGGGAAGGGCAGCAGCCCCGTCAGCTTGGTCAGCTCCTGGTTGAGCCGGTCGCGGTGCCGCTTGGAGGGGTTGGACTTCACACCCTCAGCAGGTGGTGCTTTGGGGCTGCGAGAGGCACAGCAGAGTTTAATTGCGCTGGGATTGCCCACAGGCCGGGCTGGACGGGGCCTGGAGCAACCCGGGAGAGTGGAAGGTGTCCCTGCCCATGGCAGGGGGGGGAATGGGATGAGCTTTAAGGTCCCTTCCAACCCAAACCATGCTGGGATTCTACAACTTGGACAATTAGAAAAAAAGAAAAAAGTAAATGCAAAAAAATTTGTTTTCTTCCAATATTCTGATTTCCTTTCAGATGGGCATTTCTAAACTAAAACAGCTTCTGATGCCAGACAGGCCCTGGGACCAACCCTGAGCCTGCAGAAGGAACAGTGTCCACGAGAGCAGCTCTTCTCTGCCTCAAGCCCAACACAAGGTGCCACCTCTATCAGCTGCAGTTATTTCACACAGTCCAGCTGAAATCCCCACACAGCAGCAAGGGCTCAGTTAACAACTTTAATGAGTCTTGGATGTCACCTTGTCTGCTTCATTTTTTAATGCCATTTGAATTTTGTAGCTTGAAGATAAACCCCCCCTCTCTGTATCTGGCTCAGCTGCATCCCTTAACACGCACCTCATTTTGTTTGATGGAATCTGTCTAACCACAAACTCCCCCTCCCCAGGCATCCTCGCTTCATAAAGGAGCTTTGGATAACAGGATCTGCCAGTGTTTAGCAGCAATTTAAGCTCTCTCCTCTACCACCACTCTCCAATCTCATCCGGCAGGGCTGCTCGCAAGTGTGACACGAGGGGAAATGAGCATTAAGTGAACTGCAGTGAGGTGCCTGTTGAATTTTCAGCTCAGAGAGCAACCAAGGGGTCTCCAAAGGATGAATGGAAAATTGTAGCGTTTCCCCGGGGAAGCTCAGTCCTGCTGGTTTGTAACAGCAGCATCAGGAGGGCCAGATCCTCACTCAGGACAGCTGGTACAACTCAGCACCAAGCTCGTCCATACAAGCTGGGCAAAACACACTGGCTTTTATGGATCCAGTGGATTAAACACTTTTGAAATCACAGTCATGCATAGGAAAGAAAAAAATTAAACCAGTTTTTCTTTGATTCTAATTAGAAAAAAAAAAAAGAGGTGAAGCAAATTAGTCTGAGTTTCCCCAGATACCCTTCAAAGTCCTCAGCTCACTCACTCTCCAAATCCAGCCCCCAAACAGCCAGAAAGAAGAGAAAACGAGACTGGAGACGAGCACGGGAGTGGGTAAAACATTGAGGTGTAATGGGATCTCTCGGACAGTCTGCCCAGGCACTGAAAATCCCCTGGCTGAGGCACACAGGGTGACACAGCCCGTGGCGAGTCACCCCACGGCTGAGGGAGGGCACCCCAACACCTCTGTGCCTGCACGTCCCCAGCTGCAGCACACAGCACGCACCCTGGAGAGGGGGGCTGACAGTGAGGAAAATGGCTCATGGAAACAGTAAAGACTGGTCTAGATGACTGAAATCTGTCTCAGTTCCCTTCCCTTTGGGCCATCTCCATCCCCAGTGCCCCCTCTCTGCAGGGCAGAGCTCCAGCCCCTGCAGGGTGCCCCAGCACAGCACCAGACCCTGGCATTCAACAAAGCAGCTCAACACCTGCCCGCCAGGCAAGGAGAAGGTGTTTCAGAGAGGTCTGAGCCCCTGTTCTGTTAGCTGAAGCCTTGTGAAATGGTTAGGATGCAAACTGTGCCACGGGGCTCGTGGTGAGCCGGTGACCCCCGAGCGGAGGGGCCGGAGCAGAGCTGGGGGCAAAGCTGTGCTCCCAGCGGGGCAAAGGCTGTGCTGCTGCTGTGTTTTCCCCCAGCTGCCCTTTGAACGGGAACCCAGCAGGAAGTTTATCCCTTTTGCAAGCTGGCAAGTACCAAGGGATATTATTCCCAGCAGTGGAGTTTGCCTGAGCTGATGTATTGTCTCTCAGTCTTTATTAATTTCTTTCCTTTTTTTTAAGTAAAAAGCCCTGGGCAAACTGCAAAGGGGCCAGAGAAGTCCCTCACCCCATCCTCCCATCCCATCCGGCTGGCTGCACATCCCGCTGCCCCCAGCCCCGCTCCACCCGGCCTCTCCCAGCAGGATCCCACTCCATGATCCGACTGGGCACAGAGAATAATCTCTTCCCATTCCCGAGGCTGACCCTGCAGAACCAGTGAACAAGGGCCCTTCTGCTCCAAAGAGACACCTTCTCCCACACCCTGAGCCACACAAATCCAGCCCAAACCCTCAGTCTGGTTATGCCAGAGGGCTGGAATCGCCGCTCCAAGGTGAACAGGAGACAGGTTTGAGGCAGAACAACCACCCTTCATGTCTCCACAGGAAGACTCCCAAATAAATAGCCAAGAGAGGCTCTGAGTTAACTTCTCTCCACAGGTTTATAATGCCGATGTTCCCACCTTCATCCCAGGCTTGGGCTCAGCAAATTCATCCCCCCTCATGGCCTCCCAAAAATACATATCCACCCTGATTCCCTATACACCTGCAAGCCTGAGGTTACACAGGCTGACGGGACTCGGGAGCTGGTGTTAGGGGAAGGCCTGAGGGAGCCAGCAAACACCAGGGACACACCGCGGGGGATGTCTTGTAACAGCTATAGAGCAGCGCGGTAATTCCTCATTAAGGAATTGAGATGTTTTGGTAATCAGTAATCCTTGTAAGCTTGACTCAGGCAGGCACCGAAACACAGCCCAGCCTGCAAATCACAGCTCAGCAGCCCAAACTCTCCAGCGAGGCTCCTCACTGGGATTCAGGACAAGCATCCTTGGGATTTCTCTTCTCCCACCAGCGTGCCAGAGCCAACACAGCGTTAGCTCCAATTAACCCTAATTAAAACCGAGTAACCCAAGCATGCCGCCCCCCCTCGCTCCCCCCAGGGCAGCTCCAGGCAGCTCCCCGGGTCCAGCCGGGCTCCCGCTGCCCCCTTTTTGGCCGCCCCGCCCGGTCCCAGGCACCCGCCCGGGGGGGAACCCCCTCCCTGCACCCACCTCTTGGGCACCGGCTTCTTCCTCTTCCTCCCGGCGTACATCCCGCGGGCGGGAGCAGCGGGAGCGGCACCGGCCGGAACGGGAGTGGGAGCGAGAGTGGGAGTGGGAGCGGGAGGGGGACCGCGCCCGGGGCGGGGCTAGGGGCACACGGGGGGAACAAGGGATGGACACGCCCCGGACACGCCCCCTCGGCATCGGCCCCGCCCCCGCCAGGGATACCAAATCCTGGGAAACACTCCCCAGGTGACACCCAGTCCTAGGAAACACCGTGTCCGTGGGACATCCCTACCCCCAGGAGCACCAAACCCTGGGAAACACCCCCAGGTGACACCCAGTCCTAGGAAACACCGTGTCCGTGGGACATCCCTACCCCCAGGAGCACCAAACCCTGGGAAACACCCCCAGGTGACACCCAGTCCTAGGAAACACCGTGTCCGTGGGACATCCCTACCCCCAGGAGCACCAAACCCTGGGAAACACCGTGTCCGTGGGACGTCGCCCCTCCCGGGCGACACCGAATCCTGGGAGACATCTCCCAGGGACACCAAATCCTGGGAAACACTGTGTCCGTGGGACACCCCTCCTCCCCCGCTAGGGGACACCATATCCTGGGAAACGCTGTGTGCAGGGGCCACCTTCCACAAGGGACAACAAATCCCGGGAAACACCGTGCCCGCGGACAACTATGCCCAGGGGACACTGAATCCTGGGAAACACTGTGCCCATGGGCCACCAAATCCTGGGAAAAACCATGTCCATGGGACACCCTCCATAGGGGACACTGAGTCCTGGGAAACACCATGCCCGTGGGCCACCATTCCAGAGCCTGACCTCCTTCCTAGTCCCTCTCCAGGAACACCCTGTTCCCTCTCACTTTGCAATTCCCTGGGTTAACGCTGTCCAAAGCTTTCGCTCCTTCCCCACGCACCACGTCCAGCTGCTGTGGTGAAAACAGGGATGGCAGGGACAGGCAACCAGGGACACAATGGCCAGGCACGGAGACACCACATCCAGCTGTGGTTTGCTTGTTACCACAAATCCTTTCACTCGTTCCCCTCCCTTGCCATTTCCAGGGACAGGACGCCACTCCTGTGCATTCTGTGGATGCGTGGGAGCGCAATTCCCACCACAACACTCCTACAGCTCCCTGCACTGAACAGGATCTGCTGTTTTCCTGCTCCATCCTCTAAGACCCCTTGGACATCCTCTCCTGGATGAGTATCCACCACCAAACGTAACCTCCTCACCATTTCATGAACAAGGGTGGGGAGGCCCTGGCACAGGTTGCCCAGGGAAGCTGTGGCTGCCCCCGGATCCCTGGAATTGTCCAAGGCCGGGTTGGACAGGGCTTGGAGCAACCCGGGATAGCTGCAGACAGAGCTGTTAAGGAAACCCAGACGCAGTCACATCCTGTGTAGGTTGTTTGGTCGGGTTTTTAAAGCCGTTTGCAAATTCCAGGGATAAATCCTTGAAATGAAACTTGATCACTTCTGGCCAGGGGCAAAGCAGAGGCCGCTAATGGGATCAAAAATGTGCCAGGTCAGCAGGGGTGGTGTCAGTTCGATGGGAAGTGAGTAAAATGTTTCGTTGTGACCTTCCTAGACCCAGGAATTTGGCTGTGATTTTAAATAAGGCAGGGGAGGAGGGAAGCTGTGGGAGGAAGGTGGCCCAAGCTGCTCCCAGCTGTCCCAGTGGCGGGCAGGGCTGTGGGAAGACAGTTTCCACAGCCTGTGGGACACCCCGGGTTTGGGAATCACAGAAGAACTTAGGTTGGGAAGGACCTCTAAGACTGTCAAGTCCGACCGTTCCCACAGCACTGCCAATGTCCCACTGACCCACGCCCCCAAGTGCCACGTCCACATGAAGACACACGTGGTCCCGTGTTTGGCCAAAGCCCCCCAGCCCCTCTTTGCCCCCAGCGCTCTCCTCCTGGACTTCTCCTCCCCAGCTCCTCCAAACCCCACAGCCTTTCCAAGGCTGCTCTGCATCGCTCTCCTACATCCACTACCGGCTTTCTTCCGGGAAAATCCACCTGATTTACCTCTTTCCACCCGCTGGAAACAGATGCATTAGGACCTAGAGCAGCTTTAAGCAAAGAGTTTTCCTAAGGCATCTCCTGCCAGGCAGAGCCGGGCTTGGGGTGCCGCACATGTTCCAAGCCTAAACCCCAGGATTTAGACACAGCTCACAGGGTGTCTCTGGCACTACGAGATGCAGGAGAAAGGGGGGTGGGAATATCCTACCTGAGCACCAGGCCCCCAGAAGCAGGTGTCTGTACTGAACAAGAGGCCAAATCTTGCAGCTGTGCCTGTTTTCTCCCTGGGGTCACTCATGCCCTGCTGTCCATGGACTCGCAGGGTTCCCGTCCCACCTCCTAACGGGAGCAGAACAGGCAGGAGGCAGCAGAGAGGCTCAGCAGGGAGGTGCCGGGAAGCACAGGATGCTGTGCGGGAACAACGCAGGATGTCCCCGCCTGTTCTCATGGATCCCCCTGCAGGCAGCTGGGCTTGGAGGCGTCGGCCAAGCACCTAAAGCAGGGCACAGAGCGAACTGGGACAACTGGGTGTGCAGGTGTGGGAAAGGGACAGCAGCCCAGGCTCCCTCCTGCGGGCACTCGTGGGCAGACATGGCGCAGGCAGCCTGTGTGTTCCCCGTCCCACCTGTTCCCTCTCCTGTTCCCCATCCCACCTGTTCCCTGTCCCACCTGTTCCCTGTCCAGTTCCCCGTCCCACCTGTTCCCCGTCCCACCTGTTCCCTGTCCCACCTGTTCCCTGTCCTGTTCCCCATCCCACCTGTTCCCTGTCCCACCTGTTCCCTGTCCAGTTCCCCGTCCCACCTGTTCCCCGTCCCACCTGTTCCCTGTCCCACCTGTTCCCTGTCCTGTTCCCCATCCCACCTGTTCCCTGTCCCACCTGTTCCCTGTCCAGTTCCCCGTCCCACCTGTTCCCCGTCCCACCTGTTCCCTGTCCCACCTGTTCCCTGTCCTGTTCCCCATCCCACCTGTTCCCTGTCCCACCTGTTCCCTGTCCAGTTCCCCGTCCCACCTGTTCCCCGTCCCACCTGTTCCNATCCCCCGTCCCCCCAGTTCCCTGTCCCGTTCCCCGTTCCCCGTCCCGTTCCCTGTCCCCCCCGCTCCCGCCTCAGCCTTCGCGGCGAGGGGCGCGGCCTCCACAGCTGGGGGCGTGATCTTAGTTGAGGGGGCGTGGTCTGAGCTCGGGGGCGTGACCGGGCGCCCCGCCCCGCCCCTTCTTGTGTCGCGGGCGCGCTGCGTCATCGCCGCGCGCCGCTCCGCCATGTCCTTGTGGGTGTCCCGGCTCGGCCGGGCCGCGGCCGCCCGGGGCCTGCGGGGGAGCCCCGCACTGCCGGCGGTGAGCGGGGGGGCCCGGGCAGGGCGCTGGGACTGCCCCCGCGCTCGGGGTCCCGGTCGCGGGGAGCGCTGGTGGGGGCTCCGTTGGGGAGGGATGCAGGGCTGGACTGTCCCTTGGGATGGGACATTCCCTGTGGGATGAGGCAGGGAGCCGGGCGAGGAGGCGAGGTGTGAGGCAGGGACCCGCGTGAATGGCTGAGAGCGACCCAGTGACCTTCACCTGTGGCTCTGCCACCAGAAGGGTGTAGGCGGGTCCCTGCACCGCGCAGGGCGAGCTTTGTTCCGTGTCGTCGGGGTCTGCGGGGCTTTGGGCAGGGCTCAGAAGGGCCCTGCTGCCTCCTGCCAGAAATCATGGCATCTCGAAGACTGGAAAAGGCCCCCAGGATCATCAGGTCCAAGCTTTTGCCCACTAAGGGAAGCTGTAGCGCTCCTGAGAGACTGGGAGAGGGTTTGGTGCTGTTACAACCTGGCAACAAACAAAACAGCAAAAGCCTGATGCTGGGTCTCCCCTGGGAGCTCGGGGCATGCAGTGTGTGTGACCTCCAGCCGCTCTGGGCAGTTTGGGTCCTTGTGTCAGGTCAGAGCAGGGTTCTGGCAGAGCAGCTCCTCCTAAAAACACGCTGAGAATTGGTCCATGCTTTCTGTCTTCCTAGGCTTTAATTTCATAACCACCTTCCCAGCCTAAACAACTGCTGAGCTGAAATGTCAGTGCTACAGTTACTGCATAAAAAGTCCTTGTAGTAGGTCTGAAAAAGCTGCACTTTCAGCTAAAAAGCCCTCCAAATGTGCTGAGTTCCTTGTGTTTTCTTCTAGGCAAGAATTCACAGCAGCCCTGAGAAGAATTTGCAGTATGGGTGGCTGGCTTACATGTTGGGAGACAAAACTACCAAGAGGTTCACGGACTACAGCAAAGTCTTCACAGTGGAGGGAAACTTGTCCTCTGGGAAGGGCAAGCTGGCAGAGCAGATAGCACAGAAACTGGGTATGTCTTGGTGGGGCTGTTCCTCTGACAGCCGGCGGAGTTTCACAGTGCAGCTGCGTGAGGAAAGCTCACCAAAGCAGCAGCTCTTGAGGAACTGTATTAACTGGGGAACGGGGAGGTAATGCTTGGGGTGAGGATGCCTGTGTGGGTGGGGTTTGCTGTGAGTGAAATCCCAGCCCTCATGGGGTCAGTGGGCTCCTGGAGAGGCTGGGTTTCCCATGTGGATGTACAGGGAGGGTCAGGACAGTGGGTTTGGTGGCACTAAGGTTGTGCTCAGCTCTCACTGGGGGGGGGACGAAAGGGGGCAGTGCTTGGAAATGGGGTTTGTTGCCCCCTGATGTGATAGACCAGAGGCTTGGGGTGGTGTCAGAGCTGTTTAAAGAACAGCTGTGTGTTAAAAGGCTTTTGCTGTAAATGAACACAACTTAGTGCTTCGCTGGATGCTCAGTTGCTGGGTTGTTTTCCTCAGGAATGAAATACTTCCCGGAGGCCGACATCCATTACCTGAACAGGATCTCTGGGGATGGGACGCCGCTCCCCGAGAAGTTCAATGGCTTCTGCAACATGGAGAGGTTCTACACGGACCCCACGTGCCCTGATGGACACTCCTACCGGCTGCAGGCCTGGATCTTCGGGAATCGTGTCCTGCAGTACGCTGATGCCCTGGAGCACCTGCTCAGCACAGGTGGGGCTCACAGGGCACAGAGCTCAGGGCTAAACTAACTTCTGACTCTTGAGTCCTGACTAACCCGCTCTCAGGACCGTTGGGGTGTCCTGTGCAGGGCCAGGAGTGGGACTCGGTGATCTTTGTGGGTCCCTTCCAGCCCAGGAGATGCAAAGTGCTTTGCTACTCTCTGCATTTGAAAATGAAAGGCTCTTGTTTTGTTCAACTTCATATATTCCCCCTCTTCGTACAGGATAACAGCACATTTAGAAATCTGCCTCGCACGCCCCTGTTTCTTATTTCACTCACCAGTCACCAATTTAATTATTTTCAGTTTGGCAATCCCTGGTGGTTACTTTCAGAAGGGCATTTTAAGGATGCCATGATAGCTGTGAGTTGTACAGGCTCCCAGCTTATTTCCTGGTGGTGACTGTTCTCAGTCTTTTTGGTTTCATTAAATGCAGTTCCGTGGTGGTTTTGTTATAATTTGAGAGTCTTGTGGTGAGAAAAGGGTTTTTTATCCCAACACTGACTGACCTGTTGCTTAGAATCAGAGAATCACAGAGTGCTTTGGGTTGGGATGGGACCTTAAAGCTGATTTTCTTCCAACCTGGAGCCTGTTTTCCCTTGCAGGTCAAGGTGTGGTGTTGGAGCGCTCTCCCTACAGTGACTTCGTGTTCCTGGATGCCATGTTCAAACAGGGATATATCCACAGGAGATGTGAGTTCCTGGCATGCAAAAGGAGGTTATTTTACCATAATCTGTCAGAAGTGTGGTAGTTTACTTCTTAAAAATGAAAAAAAATGCCTTCTTAGAATTTGGGATCCCTTTAGATAATCAGTTGTTCTCGTGTTGCTGTTCTGTACATCAAGGACTGACCTCAAGCCATGAGATTCCCAGTTTTTCTTCAAGGGTTTGGTGCCGCTGATATCTTAAAGAACATGCATTCTGTGCCTTGATAGAATCATGGAATGGTTTGGATTGGGAAGGACCTCAAAGCCCATCTTGTTCCCCTCCTGTCATGGGCAGGGACACCTTCCACTAGCCCAGGTTGCTCCAGGCCCCGTCCAACCTGGCCTTGGACTCTTCCAGGGATGGGGCAGCCACAGCTTCTCTGGGCAAGCTGTGCCAGAGCCCCAGCACTGTTACTTGTGTCCCGTGAGCCGGAGACTCCTGCAGCTCCCTGGAAATGTGGCTGAGTGTGCTGCTGGAGACAAGGGCTCCTTCAGGCTGCCCGTGCTCTCACAGCATTGGGTGTGGGGTCAGTGCTGGGCCAACAGAGCTTGGCTGCCTTGCCTTTGGAGTATCAGAGAACCCAGATGTTGCTTTTACCTTTGAGAAGGACTAAGGAGGAGGATCCAGGATGCTACAGGCCGGTCAGTCTCTGCTTGACTACAGGAAGGTGGTGGAGCAAATCCTCTGGGAAGCCGTGTCCAAACATAGGAAGATGTGGAAGTGACAGATAATAGTCATCGTGGTTTTATGGAAAGGAAATCCTGCTTAGACTCCTGCTCGTCAGCTCCTCCTGGCAGGCTGGCACGGGGGGAGAGGGGAGCAGTGCTTGGGGTTATCTGAAGCAAGGCTGGCACTGCTGCCTCACAGCCTCCTCGCTGGCTCAGGGATGGGGTAAGGCTTGCATTTGTGGGCAGTGGCTTGCAAAGTGGCTCAACTAGTGGGCTCAGGCTTGGGATCAGCAGTGCAAAGCCCAGCTGGAGCCAGTAACTACTGTTGTACCCCAGGGCAGGATACTGGGGCTAGACCAGGTTTAAACTGGGTTTCAAACATGGATGATGGGACAGAGTGCAGCCTCGGGAGACTTGCGGGTGATGGAAAATTGGGAGGGGAGTGGTTGATGCACTGTGTTTTTGGTGCTAATTAGAGGAACATGGAGAGAATGGAGAAGTGGTTGGAAGGTCTAAAATAGTGAATGCAAAGTCCTTCCCCTGGGAAGGAATACCTGCAGGCACTTGTGTACTCTGGGAGCTAAAAACTGTCTAGGAAGTTACACAGAGCACGACCTGGGGGCCCTGATGGACCCCAAGTTGAATGTGAGCCACCACTGTGTCCTTAGAGCAGAGGATGCCACAAGGATGCTCCAAATCTAAGTATTGTGCCCAGTTCTGGGCTGCTAGTTGAGAAGTGTGAACTTACTGGGGTGAGTGTAGCAAAGGGCCACAGAGGTCCCTGAGAAACAATAGCCAGTGTGTGAGGAGAGGAGAAGGTTCAGGAGGGTGTTTATAAATACTTGGTGGTGTTTCTGTGTCTCAGTAACTCGGGGAGGGCAGGGATGGGGAGCACTCCTGAATGGAGCCAGTCTGTTCTCAGTGGCACTCGGGGGGAGGACAAAAGACAAGGGGCACTAATTGAAATAGAGATAGTTTCATTTGAAAGGAAAAAAACAAAAAACACCTTTCCTACTGTGAAGGGAGTCAAACCCTGGAGGAGATTGCCTGGGATGTCTCTCCTGGAAATGCTGAGTCCTGCTCTGAGCGGAGAGGTTGAGCCAGGTGGTTTGTGGATGTTCCTTCCAACCTGAGGGATTCTGCGGTTTGGGGTTATGGGCACTGAGCTCCTGAGCTGCTGCTGCCTGTTCTTAGTAAATCTGGTGTTTTGGCTGCTCCTGAGGTGAGGGCAGCTGTTTTCCTGACTGCCTTGTGTTTCTGCTCTTTGATTTGGCCTAGATTTAGGAGGTGTATTTGTTTTTTAACACCTGCTGCAAGTCGCTGGATGTCTTTGAGAGCTGGTTTTAACGAGCTGTGTCTTACTGCTCTGCCTTGGTGAGGCAGCAAAGCCCAGAAACCCACAACTGAATATAGAATTCCAGGGACAAATAATGGGTTACTTTGCAATCCTGAGTGAGCAGACCTCTTGATTAGAGGTCCTGCTACTTACTGTGTCAAAATGATGGAGGAAGCACCAGATTCCACTAAACTTGAGTCAGGAATAAAGCCTCCTCTTTGATAAAGCTGGGCTTAGATTCTTAGATCTCAGTGCATGTAGCTTCATAGTTTAATTGTTTTAATCTGGGTTTTGTTTATTCTGTAAACTTCCTGGATCCTATTTGAGGAAAAGCCTACCCTGAACTCGCTCCGTGAGCCACGAAGAGGAGACTGCAAATACAAGGGTGGGGAATGTGATTTATTTGTGTTTTATACAGGCCTTGATCACTACAAGGAGATCAAAGAGATCAGCATCTGTGAATTCCTGCCGCCTCACCTGGTCATTTATGTAGATGTGCCTGTTCCAGAGGTGCAGAAGAGGATTCAAGAGAAAGGCAAGGTAATTTTCTCTCTTATTTTTGCTTATTTCTCTTTATTATTACTTATCTCTCACTCTTGCTGCCTGTTAATGTCTGTTGTAATCACACCCTGATGTGTGAGCCTTTGTAGCTGCTGCTTCAGGAGTCATTCCCAGGTAAAAGGCAGCTTGCAGTGTATTTTAGGATTATGTATGTGTCATTCCTGAGTGCCAGAAGCCCAGCTGGAGTCCCTGCCTCCAGCTTCCCACTTGACTGCTCCTTCACACCCGTGCTGAGGTTCACGTGTGAGGCACTTGGGATCAGCAGGTTCAGTGAACTTCCTGAAATTCAGAAAATGACTGCTGGGTTACTGAGCTATTGAACTAGTCCTGGGTCAGCAAACCTGTAGGGTGCTCTTGGGAAATGACTAATCTAAATAAAGTTTTAGGTTTGGGGAATGACTAATCTAAATAAAGTTGTAGGTTTGGAGGTTCCCCCCCCCTTCTGTGATATTTGGACATGTGCTTTGTAACTGTTCTCTGATGTGTTCTGAGGATTAAATGATGTTTGCCTCGTTCAAAGGTAATGGGAAATGCTGTCCAGGGAAGCGTTTCAGTGTGGAAAACCAGAAAGATTAAAAGAAAGCTTTGATTTCTTTTTGGAGTGGGTGGTTGCCCATGCATTTGTCTGAAACTGTGGGAATGTGGATGCACGTTGCCATTTTCTTATGGAAAGTAGACTCAGACAATCTTCTGTTATTTTCTGGATGATTATCTAAAGCATCCTTGAATGTGCAGGTAACAAGGATGGATCATTCCTTGGAGAGCTGATGTTTTTGAGGGGTACTCTAGGTATTTAATGCTATGTAAGGAAATTTGAACACTCCAAAATTCTGAATTCTTGAGACTTCCATTAATGTTTCTGTGGTTCACTTGGGTGTTTGCTTATTCCAGCCCTTGGCAGGTGATGGAGCAGCCTTTCTGCTTAGGCTGGAGCCTGTGCTGGAGGGAAGGGAAAGAGAATTAATTCCACAACACTGTTTTCTTTCTTTTAGCCATATGAGAAAAAAGTGTCTCCTTCCTATCTCCAGCACATTGAGGATGCTTACAAGAAAACCTTCCTTCCAGAGATCAGGTTAGCAAGTCAAAATGTTTTGTCTTGTAAGTCTTGGAGTAAACATGTGTGCAGATCCTAAAATACCTGTCAATATCAGCACATCAGGTCGTGTGAGGAATCCTCCTTGTGCCAGGGGGTGCAGTGTTGTGTCCTAATGATGGGGTGTTGCAGTCATGGCATAATGTGTGTACTTAATAACCTCTGGCATCAGGAAAGCCTGATACCAACAGTGGAAACTTAAACATTAATTTTGGAGTGATGTGTGTTTGTGTGACCTGAGGAGAGTGTGATGCAAAATAAGCTTTTTTCAGCTCTTTTTGGAGAGTTTTGGAATCTTTATCTCTCAAAAACTCCTTTCTGTTGTCGTAAAATCCCAGAATGGTTTTGACTGGAAAGGACCATAAAGACCACCTTGTTCCACCCCCTGCCATGGGCAGGGACACCTTCCACCAGCCCAGGTTGCTCCAAGCCCTGTCCAACCTGGCCTTGGACACTTCCAGGGATCCAGGGGCAGCCACAGCTTCTCTGTGCAACCTGTGCCAGGGTCTCCCTGCCCTCCCAGGGAAGGATTCCTTCCCAATATCCCCCCTATCCCTGCCTGCTGGCAGTGGGAAACCATTCCCACTTGTCCCTTTCTGGGCTCCCCTGACTTTCTCAAGCTGGGGAGCAAAAATGTGTTCCCTGTAAACTTGAGATGAGGTAGTTTGCCAGCTGTCCCAGTTCTCATAAAAGAGCTCCATCAAAAATCACATTGTCTTAAAAATCTAAAAGCAGCCTTGAGTCCCTCATAACAAGAGAATTCTGGAAGGGAAACTCTTGAAGGTCCCTGAGCCATCAAAACTGTCTGTAATGGTGTGAGTTCTGGGGCGTGCATGAGGCTGATCATTGAGTTCCAGTGAAATCCAAGTGCATCCTCAGCTGCTTTTTAGCCTCCCTGTCTCCCCTTGGCTCTTGCTCTGTCTGCCCGGGTACATCAGTGTAACGGCCCTGTCAGCAACTGAACTGAATAACTTGGATATTGAGCTTGTCACTCATGCAGCCAGGAGCTGCTGGTGTGAGGTACACGGTCAGCTGCCTCCCACTGTGTCTCCCACAGCCAGGGAATGACAGGGAATAAGGTGGAGAAGGAGGGAGGGTGGGAAGCCTTGGGACTGCCACCCCCTGAGGGCAACACTGCTCGAGTTTATTGACGAGGAGAAAAATGCCGCTTGTTCTTCGGATCGCATCGAGCCCCAGATACATCTCCTGGTGCTTAGCGGGGCAAAATCCTAAATCCTGCTGGGATTTCAACTCCCTGCCCTTTGTCTGTGCATGGTCAGTACACTTGTTAAGCACACACCCTCTGCTTGGCATCCTGTCAGCGGACGGGCTCACGGTGACCTGTCACATCGATCTTTGTCTCTGTCCCCTTGATGGGGGACAGCTGGGAATGTGTGAAACCAGTTTTGTGCATCCCTGGACCTCAGGATGGCTTCTGTCTTGGATCAGTACAGAAGCCACAGCTGCCTTTAACTGTTTGGTTGCTGGCAGAGTGAAGCAGCGAGCTGTCTTTGCGCCTGGCTGTCACTCCTTGGTCTGCCTAGACACTGATTCCCTGACTCTTGAGAGAGCCCAAAATCTGGTTCAGACAGTCTAAAAAGAGAATTACAGACTGCTGAGCAAACTCCGGCACGCTTTCCATGTTCATGCTTAAGTTTGCTTGTTATCTTGAAATGCAGTTTGTTACTGGACAAAACTCCTATTACCTTGTTCTATAGACTGGAGCAACCTGATGCTGCTTGAAGTGTTTTATAGCGGGTATGTGCTTTAAAATGGGTGTTTCCTTTCTAGTCTGGCATGTTTATGAGTGTCTTTAATGTTTTTATGGGTAGTGATTTGTGAGCTGGGTGCTGTGGCAAGTGCTGCCTGGTGATTTGGAACAGACAGCATTTGGGTTTAGTTTGATTTTTTTTTTTGTTTGTTTGTTTGTTACCCCCCCACATCCCTGTTCCTGGACCAGAGCCCTAAGATTGCTAGTGTTCCCTTTCATATCCAATACTGCCTCCACTGAGCAGCTGTTTTCTGTTAAGGAAAGCTCTGATAATCTGCAGAGTCACTGAGCAGCTGTTTGCTCTTAATGAAGCCCTGATAATCTGCAGAGTCAAATCAAGGGATGGGATCAAGTGGTTTGATCTGCATTGTTAATGCCATTGCCACTGTAAGGCTCTGCTCAAGCCTGACCTCTCCCTTGGGTTGGTACTGAAGAAAAACTGTAGCTGCCCCATCCCTGGAGGTGTCCAAGGCCAGGCTGGAGCAACCTGGGCTAGTGGAATGTGGCCCTGCCCGTGGCAGGGGTGGGACTGGATGGGCTTTGTGGTCCTTCCAACACAAACCATCTGGGATTCTGTGACATTTTCCTCCTTGCCCTTCAGCTTGGCCGTCTGTTTTTTTTGATACAATGTGCACGTTGAGCTTCTGGTTTGTTTTCTCTTAATTTATTAGCTAAAGGAAAGGTCTTCCAGCTGGAGCAAGTTTGGGAACAGCTGTTACTGAGGTCAGCTGAACCTGTGTAGCATGAAACACGTTCATATAGGAACTCCTCTTGTGGCCCTGCTCTGCAAGTGCCTTTTCCCTGGAGGCTGCTGGGTGATTAACAAAACAGTCTTGTAACGAGGAAACATTACCTTTTTAAAATGTTTTTACGCTTGCAGATCCTGCTGCCTGCGTTTGTATTGGTTCAGTTATCTCAGTAAATAGTGATGAATGAATGTATTCTCCTAAAAATCACTCACAGATAGTAATGTACTTGTAAAAAAGGAAAGTCTACTGAAGTTTTGGGTTAGACTGGTTGAAAATTTCACTTAGCATCAAATAGGTTGGGGGTTGTAATTGGGGCAAGGAGCCACATTCACTAAATGAAAACAAATTCATAGGTGTGATTTTTTTTTTTTTTTTGAACTGAAATTTTGTAGGTACCATAGGCCGTTTGCCCTTTAAAAGCAATTTTCCACCAGGAAAGAAGCAGCTGACAGGTGTAACAGGAACTACTGTGAGCGTTCTAAAAAGTTGTCTGTGCCTTTTAACTCGGTTTCTGTTCATTTGGGAGCAGGGCAGAGGGTGGGGAGAGCAGCTGGATCAGGGGAATTCAGTGTCTTCCCTCTTTCAGCGAGAGCAGTCAAGTCCTGGAGTACACGGCAGCTGAGGCCGAGGATGTGGAGAAGGTGAGTTTGCTGCGTGGATGGATTCTCTGTGTTCTCTGCAGGGTCTGAACTCGCCTGCTTCCATCAGTGTCACTTTGTCAGGACAGTGGAAGTTGGTGCCCAGGTTTCTGTGTGATCAAATAGCTGTAGCTTTCCAAAAACTAGTCCTGATTTGGTTATAGCGAAGAGCTGTGTTCCCAGAGCTGCCCCAGGCTTTGTAACCCTGCATTATTCATCTCTAGGAGCTGGCAATTTTTTTTCTCCGTTGGTTTTGCAAGACATGTTCACCCTGGACCGAGGCAAAAAGCTGCCTTCTCATTGCTAAAAATAATCTCTCCTATGAGACAGTATTGACACGAGATCACTGCTTCCTCCTACTCAACTCTGCTACTTTTTTTGGAGCAAATTTAATATTATTTGCCTTATTTCAGTGAACGTTCCTGCTCTTGGAGGGTTACTGGTGGGATAACAGAAGCCTTTTGCTTCTCCATCATTAATTTTCCTCTGTAGCTGCTGTTCCCTGATGAAAAGAGCAGTAAGATTTTTGTGGTTCTGGACAGGTTTGTAGCGGACCCACTTCAGTTCTAGGGATAAAGCTCTAATAATAACAATAATATTATGTTGATGATGATAATCCTACATGGAAGCTCGCCAAGGAGTCATCCCTGCTGGGGAGGAGGGAGAGGAGAGTAGCCCATGGACTGTCTCCAAGGGTTTTTCCTTTTCTTCATCCTGACTAGGTGAAATCTCTACTCTCCTTATACACATCCCAGTCTTCTCCTCCTGTGTTTGTATCGCGTGATCGAAGTGGAGTTGTAGCATGTACTTCATTAATCTTATTAGCATATGCAGGGTATTCATTTTAACATTTAAAAGACCCTTCATCAGGCAAAAGTTAATTTTTTTTATTTTGCCATGGTGTCCTTCAAAGTTCCGGTCGTACGACTTTGTGAGGAGAAAATACTGATAAGGACTTTCCTGGTCCTTAAAATTGACCCCCCCTTCCCCCTTAGCTGCAGTGCTGTGGGTCTCTAGGCCCTTGGTTCCCTTTGTGAGTGTGTGCCACATTTTGGGTCCTGTGTTGTTGGGGATGGATTTTTGGATTCTCCTGCAGTGGATAATAGAGGTTATTAGATTATTAAGCAGTAGATTTGTGAGGCAGTGTGGGGTTATACCCACAAAAAGGGCTGGTGGCTTCAGTGTGACAGCAGATAAATAGAAAAAATATACATAAAAAGTAGAGCTCAAATGACATCACAAGGTTGTGATGTGGATGAGAATATATAGTTATCTTTTCTGGATAACAACGTAAAAACAAGGATAAGATGTGAGAACCATGGTGTCTCAGGAGGGTATCCAGGGAGGTTTGGTAGAAGGAAACTTGGGATGGGGGTTATTTACCTGTTTTCTCCCCTTCTCTCTGGACATGTCTTAAAGTGATCAGAATAAAGCTGCTTGTTTCCTCCCTGGATTTTTTGTGGTAAACCCCATTGCTAAAGATTTGATTTTAATCCCTTAAATCAGGGTTTAGAGTCAGTCTAAAGCTCTTATTGTTCAAGCAGGGAGTCTCCCAAGCTCATCACTGTAAATAGGGTCATCAGATGCACTGATGGAGGTCTTAATTTGGTTGGACAAATCTGGACTAGAGGAAGGATTAGCATTTGGAAGTTAAAGTACAAGATCATTAAGGTTGGAAAAGACCCCTAAGATTGTCAAGTCCATGATGTGACTGTTGGATGTTGGTGATAGATACTGGTACTTGGTCTACTTCAAAGAATAAAGCTGGTTTTCCCCCTTTTCAGATTCAGTTCACCTTTGGAATGGCACAGTAGAAATTGGGAAATAGGGATTGGCAGGAGGGGTTTGGCTTTGGCTTGTGGGGGGTGTGTTTACACTGGGGTATCCTCTTGGTAGGCAGCAATGTTCATTAGCTCGCTTCAATCTACAGATTATTTGGGATTTGGGAGCTTAATTTTTTATGGTCTTGGAGTTTAATAACTTCTGATTTGCTCATAGCAGACACACACAGCTTAGAAATGATTCTTAAAGTGTCTTTTAAAAAGGTCAGTTGGGGTTTCACGTTGTAATTAACATTGGTAGTGGTGGCTAATGGGGTGATGAGTGCTGAAATGAGGGTGGTTGACACTGGTTTTACATGAGGATAAAACTGGGAATACAAAGTTAGCTCTATGTTTAAATGTTGTTTTGAAAGCCCTGGATATTTGCTGCTGATTCCCAGGGGGTCCCAGGGCATTCCTTATAAATTAAGCAGCTGTTCTTCTATCTGGTTGGCAGGTTGAACCGTTGTTAATGAGCAGCTGAGAGAGAGATCTCTGATATGATAATAACAGTGAGAAAAAACTAATTTGGATGCAGATTCCTCTTTCCCCTGGAACACACTCTGAGCCCTGTTGTAGGAGCTCTGTGGTCAGGCCTGTCCTAGGCGGCAGTGAGTTCCCAAAGCCTGGCTGTGCAGTAGAGAAGGACTTGCTTTGTGTAGGCAAAGGGAAGTATGGTGGAGGTTCAGCTCTTAAATTGAATAATTAAAATCGGTTATGGCTTTTTGAACTAACTTTCTGGTCATTGACTTTATGTGAAAAGTAGATTTTCTGTGCTCACACCTGCAGTCTCTGGTGTGCCAGCTGCCCCCTTGTAAGGCATTAAAGGTGGTTAGAGAACACTCATGTTAGATATTAGGCACAACTTCTTCACTGAAAGGGTGGACAAACACTGGCACGGGCTGCCCAGGGCAGTGGTGGAATCACCATCCCCAGAAGTCTTCAAAAAACGTGTGGATGTGGCACTTGGGGACATGGGTTAATGGTGGCCTTGGCAGTGCTGGGGGAATGGATGGACTTGATGATCTTAGAGGGCTTTTCCAACCTTGATGGTTTTCTGATCTATCTAAACTTGCTTGGAGTCTAAATATGCTTTGGTGGTATCATGCCAACTGTATTTTTTTAAGGCTTTCTCTGCAAAATTAGTCTTTAAACCCACTATAATTATTCCCTTTATTTCTTAATGTTCAGAATACAAGGGGTTTTCATTTATTATTTTATCTTCCATTACTGGCATCTGCTTACTTGTCAATGGATTGACAGTGTGTCATCAGCATTTTGGTCCTGATCGCACAGCTTCATCTTTTCCTTCTGGAAAAAAGGCCTCTGAAAAGGGATGTTTGGAGCTGTAACAATCCAAGTTGCTTCAAGGCACTATCTCCACCTCGTCATGCACCTGAAGTGCATCCCCCTGGCACCAGTTCAGGTTTCCTTCAGGTCCAGCCAGCCATGTGTGATGAGCAATTACCCGGTGGACCAGCAAAGATCTGTTTTCTGGTGGAGCCAGGCTGTAAATGAAGCTCAAATCTGGGATTGATTAGTTTGGGGATGCTGAAGGAGTGACTTGCTGAGCTGGCAGTCCTTGTTTGAAGGGTTCTGGTTGCTGAGCCGTAGGTGTTACCTTTGCTTTCTGCTCAGGGATCATCCATGCCTGGGTAGGTCCTGATGGACAGTGAAATCCTGAGCCTTTGGAGTCATCAGTGCAGCTGCTCCAGGTCTGTTTGGGCTTCCCGGCCTGAAACATGCCTTTGTTTCTGTGATGTGAACCACACAGCACCCAGAGGCAAATGCCATTTGTGTCAGTGAATGAGTCACTGAGCCCTTTTGGAAATAAACCCCACAACAAACAGGTGTCCTATGGAACATGGCGATTTTATTTATTTTTTTTTTTGGTAACAAAAACGGGGGTAAATTTAGATTTATTTCCACTTTCTTGTCATTATCCCTTAGAAGTGGGGTTGTACTTCTTTGCTTTCCAGTCCCAACAGCAGGCTGAGGAAGAATGTCTTGGACCAGGTAAGAATTTGGAGATAAGGCACCTCCCAGCCAGTTTGTTCCCTGCCACCCAAGGCTGAAAGCACCAGGATCTTCAGAGCTGTGCCTGCCCAGTACTCACGGCAGGACCTCCTGAAACAGGGTGGCAGATGGTAATGTTCTCTCTAAACGTTTGCCTTGCTGCTACAGCTCTAGCAGTGAAGCCTTTTTCGTTTGTTGAATAATCTATTTTGATGATTTAATTGGGTTTTGGATGTTCTGATCAAACCACCTCTTGGTGTGTGACCTTTCTCATTCCCGTCCCAGGTCATTGAAGACATTGAGTACGTGAAGTTTGACAAGGGGCCATGGCTGGAGCAGGATGATGTTTCTTTCCACCACCTGAGACTTTAGTAAGTACGATGTCCTCCAGCCACTGAGCATTTCTTAGCATCACATCTCAGGGAAAAGGGTCAAAGCCCTGGGTCCTTAAAGGTGGGGGGGTTGCATTTTGCAATAGTGGAGCTTGGCACTGGAACGTGGTGTGGCCTTTTGCTGCTGATTTGATTAGACAGGAGACTCCAGGCAAACTTAAGGCTGGGTTTTATTAAAAAGATGCCTAGTTGGATGTGAAGACATCCCACTTTAGACTGAATGTGCAGGTAGCAAGTGTGGTGTAGTTACGTTTCAGAAACAAAATTGAAGAGTTATATTGTTTTCAATAATTTCTGGTTGTCCCATGAGTTAATAGAAACACAGGGATTTATTTTTTTTTTTTCCTGAATATCTGTCCCTGAAGTTTTGTCTTTATTGTGACAGGCATTGGAGTAGTAAGTTAAACATTTGTTTTGGTTTTTTTTTTGGCTTCTGACATTCTTTGGCTCTTACTTTACTATTACTTCAAATGCCTCCTGAAATGAGAGATAATGTTCCTTTCCTATGTTTTTTTCTATCAAGGGGGGAAGAGAAACTGCAGAAGAGTAGTGTTGGCTGGTGTCTGAGGGGAACAAGTCATGATTTGGGTGCATTGTAACCATCTAAGACAAGGTTTCTTTGTGTTGTAATTGGAGGGTAACATCTGGTGACTTAGACCCTGCAAAATTATTACAATCAGATTTCCTTTGAAAGAGAAAATAATTTGCTTGTTTTCCTGTAGTTCCACACTAGTGCAGGTATTAAGAAAGGATTATTAATTGCCGTGTGTAGGAGGGAATTAAAGCAAAGCATTCAGTTAGAACAGCATGTTTGAGTACTGTATGAAAATTCAGCTTTGCAGCTGTAGAAGGGAATAAATTGCTTTGAGGACTCAATTTTTCATTGAACCCTGGAGGAGGGTGAGAGGGTCTCCTGAACAAGGCTCTTGTCATTGTAGATAATACAAAATCGTTGCTGCTTTTGGCAGCATGTGGCTGTTTTAAGATCTCCCACTGCAATGAGCTGCTTATTTAAGTCACAGAATCACAGAATATCCTGTGTTGGAAGGGACACACAAGGATCTTCGAGTCCAGCTCCCGGTGGTTGCTTTTGCATCTTCATTTGGTGCTGGGCTGTCAGGGCATTAGTAAAGGTGTGACAGCACATCCTGTGCCAGTTTTGTGCTGGAAAATTCTGTGAGGAAATCCTGGGCAATGCGTTGGGCAGCCTGGGAAGGGCCTCTCTGTAAAAGTGTGATGGTTTGGACATAATCTTTTCTCACGTCACCTCCAGAAGTGCAGGGAGCCTGCTGCCTGTCCTCCTCCTTGGAATTGCCTCCCTAAGCATCCAGTGCCACTCTCAGGTGCCAGTAGATGAACCTTAAGGCTGATGCTTTCCTCGCTTGTTCCAGTGCCCAGGTAGCAAAGAGCTTGTGGCCCCCAGCCTTTGGCAGCTTTGCAGGTGTCCAATGCCCGTGTTTAATTTTTCCTTTAGAAAGTGGGTTTTCAGGTCGTTCCTGGTGCCTGTTGGGGTGCTGGCCCGTGCTGCCCTCTCGTGGGGGTTTGTGGGAGGCTCCAGCTGGTATTTAGGATCACTTAGGTTGGAACACCCCTCTGAGATCATTCCCCCAGCACTGCCAAGGCCACCAAGGACACTAAACCATGTCCCCAAGTGCCACATCCACATGGCTTTTGAATAATATCAGGGACAAATGACTCCACTACTGCCCTGGGCAGCCTGTGCCAATGCCTGGCCACCCTTTCAGTTAAGAAATTTTCCCTAATATCCAGTAGCTAGTATAAGTTCTACTCTGTTTGGTTTTCCATCTGCAGTTGCTTCCTTTGCCGACCTCCCAGGTTTTGGGGCTGACTTGGGCTGTGATGTTCTCTTCCACCTTCAGCTTGTACCAGCACATCTGGGGGGGCTGGGATCGATGGGCAGGGGTGAGGAGAACTTTTTCACTGCTCATACAGAGGGTCTAATGCTCAGAACCCCCAGCAGGGCCTCTGACTAATTAACGCAAATAAGTCAGCTAATCAGACCGGTGAGCCGCACCCATGTGAAATCAGCCACATAACGATCCCTTTCATCTCCCTGCCTTGCCCTTCAGTGCTGTCCCTTGCTCTAGCGTGGCTGTGGGATCTCTTGGGGAAAAGGTAAAAATGGGTATATTTGTGTCAGGAAGCTGGAGGGATCTCCCAGAGGATGCTCTTCACATCTTTCTTTCCTCTCCAAGTCCAACACAAATCATTCTGGCTTTTTAAATATCTCAAGCAGTTCCTCTGCTGTCACTGCACCATCTCGGGCACTTTATCTGTGCCCTTCCCAGTAAGATCAGTCTGTCCACACACACTGCAAAAGACCTCATGTTTTGGGATGAAGAGCCGTAGGTTGTGTGGTGTTGTCTGTGTTACTTTACCAGCTGGTGGGGGGAATTTACTGCTTGTGACTTGTTGCATCAGACAAGTCTGCAGCTAAATCTGTTGTATCCCTGCAGCTCCTTCAGAATTTGGTAGAGTGGAACCTGGGAGAGGTAGAGCAGAGAACTTGGGAGTGAGGGAGAGAGAGCCTTCATTCTCATTTCACCAGGAATTCAGGGACACCTTCCACCAGACCAGGTTGCTCCAAGCCCCATCCAACCTGGCTTCTTGCTTCAGTTGAAACACTTCTCTGTAATCTCCTCTTTGCAGTGGCTTTTATAGGTTTAAAGAGCTGTTGTTGCACCTTGTCCCCTTTTTCTTGCAGACCTGCTTTTCTTGGAAAACTTTTTTTTCGCTCTTGATGGTGAGTGTTGCTCACCAAGAGAGTTGCCATGGCTCACCCTGGCCATGGAATTCCTGTTCTGCCTGGACAAATGAGGGAATCTGAGCCCCTTTGGTAGAAGCAGGAAAATGAACTTTCATGTATAAACACAGAATTGAACTTGGTACAGTTTTGTGTTGCTGCCTTTTGGGCCAGTGAGTGTTTTAGGTTGGAAGGGAGGTCACTGGAGGTTTTTGTGACTATGCCAGCATCAGGTGTTGAGAAATCACAGCCCAGCCTATGCAAACTCAGGGGTTTTTGTAGGGTTGACTGGTTTGTTTATTTTTTTCCAAGCAGTCTCCTTCCCTTGCCCCACCTTGCACCCTTGGCAAGGTCCACCAGGCTTTCTAATGTTTGCTGTGGGACTGTGTTTTATACATTGAGGGAAAACAAAACCTCAGTTACTTGTGTGTCACCACTGCAGGCTCCCTGAAAAATGAGTGTACCCTGCTGGAAGCTGTCTGTGAGGGAAGCAGGGATTCCTCGTCTAGAAAGAAGCAGGAATGTGTGAGTTCTGATTCCTCAGCACCTGCTCATGCTGGACAGAGTGTGAATTCGGTGTGTAATAGGTGCTTTTGGAGAAGAGATGAGCCACCCGTGGCTGTAGAATACTTCCAGGTGTGATTGCTGTGGGAAGAGCCCTGGATAATAGGGTTGTGTGAGCTGAAATGTAATGTTAAATTATTGGGACCGCACAGTCACTTGCAGGCCCTGTTACCTTTGAAATGTGACACAATCTCATAGGTAAAGGTACTGCATAATGAGAGCTGCTTCGAGAAAGTGGGGTAAAGACTCAGAAGAGAGTAAATAATGATCATTTTCTCCTGAGGGAGAGAGAGAGAAAACTAAGGAAACATAAAAGGTGCCTCTAAATGCTTCCTGCTGAGCAGGGAATTAGTCCTGGCAAGCGCCTGTGGTTTTGTGGTTGGACATTGTTGTGGCAGGTGTCTTTGGGTGTGCTGTTAGTCAGTATTCCAAGTTATTTCTGGAGGTGCAGAGCAGAGCCTGGAGAAGCCATCCTTAGCTTTGCTTTCTTTCCTTGTGCAGTGAGAGCAAAGTTTGAAGAGCAGCAGGTTTGCCATCTTGGCCGTTAATTTCAATAAACTGTGCCTGGGAATTGTCCTCCACAAATTGCCACTTGGCTGAGATTCAGGAAAGAATGGATGAACTGCACACTGAACACTGCGAGACTTGGTTTCTCTGTGTGAAGTTTTGCTTCTCAAGTGCCTGGGCTCAGTTCTGTGGCTTCCAGCATGTGAAATACACATTTAATGTAGGTGAGGATAAATAATGTCACAGTTTGCAGGAAGCACCTTAAGTGGTGAACCTGGTCACTTATCCTCACCTTCTCCCGTCTCAGCTTTTACTGGATTATTGTATTTCCTTACCAGTTTGTCTGCAGTAGGATAATTTGCCGTGTGAATGTCAGGAAGTGCTAGCAAACTAGTTTATTTGTTGAAACTCTTCAGTGCTGGGAGGTAAGGTCTCAAAATTTGTGATTCAGGGGAAAAAAATGAGTTTTTTAAAGATGATAAACTTTGCTTTGCTCAGGGGATGTGCTTGGTGTGCGTGTCAGTATTTGTAAAGACATGCAGTTCACTGAAAACAACACAATTGGCAGAGTTTCTCGGGTTGAATTTAGGATTTGGTCAGTGTTGACTGGTAAAGGATGTATTTTCCCCAAACACATCCAGGTGGCACTGTCGGCCTGTGTGTGACTCCACAGGCAGCAGGAGCCTTTCTAGCAGTTTCTCAGGCATTTTAAATTCGGGATATCTGAAAGTGCTGGGGCTGTGCAGTGTGGATTTTTGGTGGATCCTGATATCTGTCATTGCAGCTGCTGCAGCCAATTTTCCCTGGTTCTTCCCAGGCAGGATGCTAGAGGCACTGCCTGCTTCCAAACCCTGTCATGGCCTCAGTACTGATCCATTTAGGATGGGAATTCAGCAAGATAATGTGTGTGGGATTCAGTAAAAACACTGTATTTGCCTTACTTATATAAAGCAAAAAAGCCAGAAGTGCCTCATGGAAAAGGCTCTGAGGAATGATGGAGGAAAAACTTGGAGGAGGGAATGGAGAAGCAGGGAGAAGTTGGAGCAGGAGCAAATTAGAGGCAAGGATGAGGGGAAAAACACAGTGTGTGTGTGAGGAAAAGGATAAATGTTTGTCATTACTGGAAAATAACCAAAACCTCTGAAAGTGCTATTTAACAGAAAAGTAATTCTTTTAATCATAGAATTCCAGAATGGTTTGGGGTGGGAGGGACCTTGAAGCTCACCAGGTTCCACCAGGGCCACCCTCCACTCCCCCAGGTTGCTCCAAGCCCCGTCCAGCCTGGCCTTGGACACTTCCAGGATGGGGCAGCCACGGCTCCTCTGGGCAGCAGTATTTGGTCAAACTGGGAACTGCTGCTGCTGTTGTCGGGGGCAGGATGTGAACTAACTGCTCCTGTCTTCCCCCCTCAGTGTCCAGGACAAAAATGCAGTGCTGGATCCCACAGCCATCCCTCGCTTCATTCCCGAGGTCACCATTGGAGGCACCGAGTTCGACAGGATCTATTACGAGTATCGCGCGGTGAGTGGTGCTGAGGGGCAGGGGGTGGGACGGCCAGGGGACAGCCCTCGGGGGGCTCCTCGCTGTCCTGGCCACTGCCTGCCTGCCAAGCTCCTGCACAAGGATGCACGTTTCCATGAGCAACTCCTGGATTTTGCCCAAATCCCCACCTCTTTGAAGTCTGCCTTCCCCACGAGAGGAGTAACGAAGCAAATGGTTTGTTTCATAAGCTGATTTTTTTTCCTTTTTTTTTTTTTTTTTTGGTCTTCAGATGTGAACTAAAGGATAAGTGGTTTTCATTTGGTTTTGTTTCTCCTGCCCTGATTAGTCTCTGACCTCTGAAATCTGAAATAATCCGTTGAGTCGAACAAGAGAATTGGAAACCTGTGGCGACTTCTTATAAAATGCTGAGGGAGGGGGTGTTTTTCTTGAGGAGGAACGAATGTTGCATTTCTTCTCCAAACTGTTGTTGCTTTAAATAGTGTGTTTCTGCACGTGGGCATGGATCCAGAGCCTGTTGTGGCCCCACACTCTCCTACACCTCCTGCAGGCTCCCACACGAGGCTTTAATTAGCTCTTGCCTTGCTGGTTCTGGAGACAGCGGATTCCAACCCACTGAGAACTTTGCCCTGGTGCTGGTTGTGGTTTACCTGGGGTCCTCTCCCTCCACATGGGGCTTTCCCAAGGCCCGGGTATTGAAAATGCTCCTTAGAGAAGTTGATGGTAATTAATAGGGATTGGCCAAGATGGAGTTTACAGGTACATCTATTTTCCAGTTGGGTTGGAATCTCTGCCGCTGCATCTTTTTATTTTGTAAGCAATTGCTGAAGACAAAGGGAGGAATACACAAAATAAATGGCTAGAAACCATGATTTGCATGATCAAAACAGAGCCATTTTTCTTTTAGTATATACTGTCTCTTACTGAAATGAAAACGTAAGGTACAGATTTATGGACTTGCTTGGAAACTCTGAACTACCAGTGTTTTCTTCTGCAGTAGGCAGAATATTCCACGTAATCTGTTCCTCCTCAGCTAACTGTGTAGTGGAGAGGCTCCTGGGCTCACACTGTTCTGCCTCATTTGAGATGTGACCTTTCCAGCTTGTAAAAGGGGCTAGAGCTAAAGGTTAAAGCAGCAGAAGGCAGCTGAGGTGGTCTAATGGGCTTGAAAACTCCCTGGTCCAGCAGAGGAATTGCTCTCAGAATTTCATCCTCTGTGCTATCACATTTTTAAACCCAAAGCTTCAAGCTCAGCCTAAAGATTTTTGGAGTCCTTCACTCCCAGAGACGCCTGTAGCTGTGCAGCACAGATTTGAGAAGGATCTGCTGCATGACTTGTCTGTGGCACACAATATCCATCTGCACTGACTGTGCCTTTCTTCCCCGAGATGAGAGGGGTTTTTGGGCTGAGATGTCCCTTTGCAGTGGAGCTGGGAATTACTGAGGCTGCCTGACACACAGCAAGGTGTGACCTCGGTGCTGTGGGCTGAGAACCAGGGGTAATACTTCTGAAAGCCTTTTTTTTCCCCTCTGGCTGCACGACAGCACATCCCTCTTTGTGCTGGCAAGGAACTGAGAATGTCCTGGCTCATCAGATAGCTGGCTGCCAGGGAAAATTGTGACTTGCCTTGCAGATGTAGCAAGGGATGCTTAGGAGTAGGAATGTGGGTACCTGGGAAGGAAAGCTGTGCTCTTGCACGGCTCTGCTCCTTGCCAGTTAGTTGACAGCTGAAGCTGAGCAAAAAAAAACATTGCCAAAATATAATCTCCCTTCTGCAGGCATGATTGTAGGCCCTGATTCAGGAAAGTGCTGTGGAAAGTGATAATGTCTTTTGGAATAAGGAGGAGCTGCACATTTCAGGAGGTGTTCTGTTAAATTTAGGCAGTAGGAATACTCTTTCTCTCTTCTGAACGCTGAACTTGTTATCCTTGAGGAATGGTGGGGGGGGGGTCTGTAGGGATGGTGCACAATGCAAAAGATGCTGAATTTTCCTGTTCTCCACAAGCTACTGGAAGGGGAAACACAAAGCCAGCCCCACCTGGTGTTTTATGTTCTAAGGATTAAATTCTTTGTGTTGAAACTTTGAAGATCTTGGGGTTTTTTTTTTTCCTTCTAACTTGGTTTAGCAAATGAAGGTCTGAAAATTTTCTCTCGGACAAGGCCCCTATGCAGAGGTGACACAGCAAGAGACCAACTGCACAGGCAGAGAGAGCAGAGGAGCTTCTAGACTTGCAAATTTTGGATGTGTTTTGGGTCTGCAGAGAGGGAACTGTAAGCCCTTGCCTTGCCCATGTCCTTGCAGGGCTGGTAAAACTGTGCTGCCACTTTGGCATTTGAAGATAAAGGTTTTTAGGCTCACGTGACTTGTAAGTAAAGGCTTAATTATGGGATAATTACAGAACTTGAACTTTTCCTTGTGGGAAATACGTGCTTTCAAAGTTGGGGTAATGATGTTTACCACGTAAATACAATGATTTGCGTAGGGGATTTTTTTCTTTTCCCCTGTAACTACTCACAAATCCTCGATGGTGCCAACAGGCAGGGAACTGCTGTGCCTTTCAGAGTTGCATGCACACAACTCATGCTGCCTAATAACGGTGGTTTTCAGGGATTTACAAATCCCAGGCAGAGGCTGGATTTTGTTCAAAATATTCATTAGAAGCAACCAAGAAGGAGGAGGAAGAGGAGGAGGAGGAGGAAACCCTCTTCACAGTTCAAGATTTTAGTATGTGTGCTTTTCCACAAAATAATGAGGTGGCCACATACTGCTCTGGGTACTAGAAACTCGTTTTTATTTTATGTCTATCCTATAAATTTGTTCTCTAAGGTTCTTTTCATGTGTGAGGAGGTGGTTTTCTGCAACCTTCTCGTACCATAAAGTCACCTGGCAGGGTCTAACCGTTCTCTTCAGGCATTCACAAACTTCTAAGGATGCTTTTCTGGCAAGGGAAGAGTAACCTTTTAGTCAGGATCTGTAGATCAGAGATAAGCATGTTCATTCTTTGGTGAAGCAACATTATTTTAGGAACTGTCAGACTAGTAAAGACTTGACTGCCCTTTTTTTTTATTTTTTTCCTCCTTTTCCCCCTTAACAACTGCTGTATCTCTCTGCTTTCTTCCAACTGCACACAATCCCCACGGATAACGCTCCAAACTCCGTGTGCGCCCTGCGAAGCTGGAGCACTTAGGCAGATGTGTTTGCAGTGAAGATGACAACAAATGGTTGTGTTTAATGGAATCAGTGTACTTAAATAATGTGCTGATATACTTCACACTCTGAATGCTGTTGGCAAGCCCTGCTGCATCTCCTGGGGAGGGGAGAAACTGCTTCTTTGACGTGCATGTGCTTTTCTGTGCACATAAAAGTGCAGCTGTTTGCTGGAATTCCTGGAGTCACAGAATCCCAGGATGATTTGGGTTGGAAGGGACCTCGCAGCCCATCTCTTTCCACCCCCTGCCATGGGCAGGGACACCTTCCACTAGCCCAGGTTGCTCCAAGCCCCGTCCAACCTGGCCTTGGACACTTCCAGGGATCCAGGGGCAGCCACAGCTTCTCTGGGCAGCCTGTGCCAGGGCCTCCCCACCCTCCCAGGGAAGGACTTCTCCCCAGTATCCTGTCTGTCCCTGCTCTCTGTCTCTGGGAAGCCATTTCCCCTTGTCCTATGCCACAGGAAGGGAAGAGAAGGCTCTCGTTTTGTTTTCCCCACACCTTTTTCCCTAGTGGCAGACTGCTTTTGGAATGTAGAGGTGCTGACCATGAGGCAGGGAAAGCTTGAGCTGATCACAGACCTGGCTGCTGCTCTGAGGTGCATTCTGGCTCCTTCCACGGCAGCTCAGCTGCCTTGTCAAGCTTCATCTTTATATCCTGCTCCTCATCCTCTTCCCTTCTGCCCCGGGGCCTGGGAATGTGAGGCTGGCAGTCCCCTGCAGTCTTGCATGGCAGCAAGTGGAGAAGAGCAACAGGTCAGAGAGGAGGAGAGTCCCACCCTCTTTCCCAAGGCTTTCTATTCCTCCTTTTTCCTAAGGAATGCAGCCTTAGGAGGGGAAACCCTTGTGTGCAACGTCTGCCATGCCTCCGGTTATTTAGGTGGTTGCAGGGAAGTAGCTTTTGAGTGATGGGAAGGTGAGCCTGCAACATGAGTCAGCTCTGTCTCACAACCCAAAAATAAGGGTATAAGAGCGTGTGTTTACAATGTGAGGGTCATAAATAGCCCAAACATTGAGGGAAGATTTCCTCCAGGTTTGAGGTGGCCCAAGTGGCCTGTGAAGTGCAGCCCTGACTGTTTTTGGCAGCTGTGGTTGCAGGGGCTGAAGGTGGCTGCTGGCAGAAGGGGGTGTTGGGAAGTCCTTTAGCTTTCCCATCTCCTCTGAGAGTGCAGAGTCTCCTGCTTACACCCAAATCTCCCAGAAGACCCACAGAAGAAATACTTGGGCTTTCTGGAAGGTGGAGTCTGGATCAACTCTTGCCTTTGCAGGAGCAGGGAGCTCAGGATATCTCTGTTCTCCATGTTTGTGATCGTTGCCATAGTTCCTGTCTTTGATACAACCTTCTGTTTGCCCTCTCCTGCCATTTTTTTTCTTGGCTTGATGCAGTTTTTGGGCTTTTTTAGGATCAAGATCTCCTTGCCTAATTCTTGTTTTAAAGGAGGTGTCTGACAACTGTAATGCCCAGCCCTGTCTGCACTCGACTCCAGGAAGGAATGAGAACAGACACACAATAAATTAGGAAAGGCTGAATTGAAGGTTGAGTTTTTTCCTGTTTTATCTCTGCAAAAATACTTTTAGCCTTTTCTAAAGTAGCAAGATGTTGCCTGGCTAGGTATGAGTAAGACCAGAAGAACCTGAGGAGTAACTAAAACCTGGGAATGAAGGGTACATGGAAAAAGGCGGGAATAGGCATATTTCTCTTCCCACTTCTCCTCTGCTCTCACCAGTCCTGTACATATGGAGAGAGTGTGAGAGCAGCCCCTTTTCTGCTTTAGAAACATGTAGCTCTCCACCCTGCTTCCCATGAAAAATATCCTGGGCAGTTGGCAGGGATATCTCTCCCAGATACGGGAGGGAAGGAACCTGAGAGACCTTGGGACTGTCTCAAATCTTGGTCTGGGTGGTTGTGCCTGTTTTATTTTAGGAGATGGACCCTGCTGTCCTAGGCACTGGGTACCTATGTAAATCAAAAGGACAAATCCCACTGGCATTAAAATAATCCATTTCAACTTGATAGTCTGTCCCTGAGCCCTGTGGATGCAAACACGTTATGTGGGAGCACATCCTCCCTTTCCCAGACCCCTCATAATCCCATACCCATGGATGAATGTGATCCCCAGGGTAGACCTCTATTAAATTAAAATTAATTGAAATATAATTTAATAGAGGGGTAACATCTCCCTGGATCTTAAACTGTGAAATAATGTCAGTTTGAGATGTCTAGCTGTGCTGCTGTGACTTGGATATTGTTACTTGGCTTTTTCCTGCAGTAGATTTGCACTCTTGTGGATAACTGGTGCTCCTTATGGACATTTCTCTTTCCAGAGGATTTCCATTGTCTGTCTCTTTTAATGAGAGAATGAAGGGCAGAACAACATTCATTGAACAATTTCAGCAAACTGGAATTGTTTTAACCTCAATTCAGTAACGCTTTGGAGTACCCTTGTTTCTTGGGCTGCAGGGAATGTTAACAGCATCACGGGGTAAAGAATAGCAGGAGTGAGGCCGGAGCGAACACCTCTGTGGGCCAGGCCTTTGGAAACCAACTCATGCACACCTTGAATGTGGTTTTGGAGGGTGTTACACCCCCTGCCCTCCTTTAGCTGTTGCTCTGGGACACAGAATCAGTGAGGTTGGAGAAGACCCTGAAGATCGAGTCCAGCTGTGAACTCAGCACTGCCAAGGCCACCACTGACCCGAGTCCTCAAGTGCCACAGCTACAGGACTTCTAAATCCCTCCAGGGCTGGGGACTCCACCACTGCCCTGGGCAGCCTGTGCCAGGGCTGGACAACCCTTCCAGTGAAGAAATTCTTCCTAATATCCAACGGAAACCTCTCCTGGCACAACTTGAGCCCAATTCCTCTTGTCACTGGGGAGAAGAGACCCCACCTGGCTACGGCCTCCTTTTGGGTACTTGTGGAGAGCAATGGGGAGCCAAACCCTTCCGGAATCCAGCCAATATATGAAACTCAGTTTCCTGGGTTCTCTCAGGTTTCAGCTGTGTGCCAACAACACTGACAAACCTCTGGAAGTCAGGATTTCTACTGGAAAAAGCAGTCATCTGCTAACAGCAGTGATGGAAGGGGCTATTATTGTGGCTGTTATAAACAGCCATTGAAGGATGAGGTTTGGATATTGATGAATGAGCCCGAGCTTGCAGAGTAATGACTCTGCTTTTAAGTGCTCTTTGATCAGTGCTGCTCAAAACAGCCTATTTATAGATCTCTTGAAGCTGCAGACCAGCCATTAGCACAAAGCAACACAGGAATAGAAGGCAAAATCTGTAATTCTTTTTGTTCTGAAACATTGGAAAACAAGACAGGCTCTAAACAAAACCTTTTCAGGTTGTTAAAACTCTCCAGAGCTCTACCTGCACGTGTCTGGGGTGGAATTATCCGGAGGAGCCGGATAACAAACAGCTGGCTGAAGCTGTTTGTTGCTACTCCACAGCCTCTACCACTTTATAGGGCTTTTCATCATGTTTACAGTTTTGACAGACACTTCTGTGGCAGGTTCTTAATTTAACTGATGAGAGGGTCTTGTTTTCATCTCTTTTCCTAATGCTTCTTTAAAGCTGAGCAGCTCCATGCCTTCGAGCTTGGCCCTCCCTTTGGGTACAGCTTATTTCATGGGTTTCATGCTCTGTGTGGTGGATTTTATCACATCCTTCTTGAAACAATCCTCGCTGCCAACTCTTGGGTTCTGCTCAGTGTAATGCAGCAGGCCAAGGCTTGAGTCTCTGTCTTACTAATTCCCGTGGAGTGGAAAAATCTGTTCCTTGGTGGTGACCTGGCGGGAGCTCGGCCTTATCTCCTGCTGCAGGGCTGTGGGTGAGCTCTTGGGATTTTCTGGTGGGGACTCTGTTATCGCAGAGTCATGGAACGGTTGGGTCGGAAGGGACCTTAAAGCTCATCTCGTTCCACCCCCTGCCATGGGCAGGGACACCTCCCACTAGCCCAGGTTGCTCCAGGCCCTGTCCAACCTGGCCTCGGACACTTCCAGGGGATTTGTACTGGAAGAGGTGGTGAATATTCAATCCCTTTCTGTTCTGTCAGCTACTGGCAAGTTCCACAGAGCTTTTTCATATCTCTTTTCCATCATCTCTCCTCTGGGCTGGGCAGTCTGGCTGCAAACCCAGCAGCCCCAGGGCTGGCTGCCTGTTCCCATCCCTGCCCTCGTGCTGTCCAAGCCTGGGAATTTCAGCTGGGTGCAGTTTGGAGCACCAGCTTCACCAGAGGAAGCACATCCTACCACTTGCTTGGCATCCCCTGATCTTCCCTGATGCTCTTACCCCTCCTATTTGCAGTGGTCTGCAAAAACCTGCCTTTTTCCTGGGTCTACAGCTTTTTTTACTGCAATCCCAGCTGTAAAACGTGGGATTTGAAGAGCCCATTTTGGGGGAAGTCATCTGTGTCACTTGTGCACAGAACATCAGTTCGCATCATCCTGCTTCCCAGGTAGTGTGGGATTTGTTTACTCTGCCTTCTTCCCTTTTTTTGTGGCTCTTTTGACAGGTTGGCTGTAACATATCTCCAGCCTCCCCTGCCTTTGCCAAGGCTCACTGGGAAGGATGGAGTCGTGGATGAATGCTTATTGTAACATTTGCTTTGATGTCTTGCATGTCTTTAAGCAAAGGCACACGGGGAATTTGTTTTGGACAATGAATTTGAGTTCTGTTGGGATTGATATTGTAGCTTTTTTAAAGAGGGCAGATTTGCCCAGAAACAGAACTGTAAACTGTCTTTTCCCAGAGATCTCCTGTTGCTTTAATAATCTAATTATCTGGGAATCTCTTCAAGTATCAAAGGGCCAATTATGTGGTGCCTGGAGAGGAGCAGGGAGAGCTGTGTTTGTGTCACAGGCTGGTCACAGCAGGTCTGGTGTCCTCCCTGGCTCGCTGCTGGAGATTCGTGGGGCAGAGGCAGTAATCAGGTATTCTCATCCCCCATCTCCTCTCTGCTCAGCAGGGGGAACTCTCAACAGGACTGTGTGGTTTCTGCTGATATTTAGACAAGACATTTAATTGAAAAACCTTAGAAAAGCTGATCGCAAATGCTTGTGACAAGGCAGGTGGGGAATGCCTCAGAAAGGAGGTAAAGTCTCCTGTTAGCTTGATTTTTAGGGGAAAAAAGTGTCTTATTCTTTGACCTTCAAGTAAAAAAAACCCACAGCCCTCCACTTCCTCAAAACAACAGGCTTCATCTTTGATTAAATAGCTGTTTTTTGTGGCCTGAGTATAGATTTTTATCAAGACTGGGTCTTGCTTCTCTCTGCAGGGGCAGCTCTCTGCAACAGGATACTCTTAACAGGGTTTTTTGGAAAGGAAAAACCATCCAGGGACAACTCAGGGGTCCTGAGTGAAACCAGTGTTTGTGTGGAGACAGACCAGACGATCAGTTAATTATTGCAAAGGCTGTCAGCAGATAGCTTATTTTTAAAGGAAGAGTTTTATTAGGGCATCTTTGCTTGCTTCAGACTTTCTCACAAAACCAATTTGCCTTTTTTTTATGGTGGTTTGCTTCTTGGGTCCAGTATCGGAGCTCAAAGATGAACACTGTGTTCTGTCTCTTTTTCATTCCTGGAGGTAGGAATGGAGGTTCTGGAGATGGAGTCTGCTTTTGGAGCTGGGATCTAACCATCTCTGGCATTTCAGGTTTTGGTCAGTACTTACCAAAGGGAGCAGCCTCCACGCCTGGGACCCAGAGGTTGTTGCTTAGGTCCCAGGGTACCACTGCAATTTGGGTGGAAGGTTCAGGAAACCTTGGTATTTTTCCTCCAAGCAGTGGTTTCTGGCTTTGCTTATGAAGACAGGCCGATACTGCTTTTGCTTTAATGCAGTTAAGTTCAGCTCTTGAAGGCTAAATCTGCAATTCCATTTGAATGGTTTAATTTAATGTGGTAATTAACTCAGTATCTCATGCATGAAGTATTTCATGTATTTACTAATGTGTGTGCCCATTCTGGAGTGAGGTTCTACTGACTGATTCAATTCCTCTGCTGCATGATACAGTGAGAGGAGTCATCCCTCAAACTGGGGAGGAGTTGGATGAATCCAGGTGGAATATGCTGTAGAGATGACTGGCCTAATTTATATATATATAATGGCACAGTGGGGTTTGTGGGTCCCTCCTTTCAGCTGCACAGCTCAGGATTGATTTTACTGTCAGTTTTGTTCTCACGATGTGAGAGCATCTCTCGTGTTCTGCGGATACCACGAGGCACTGCAGACCTTGGTGTGGGGAGTGAGAAGTGTCTCTGACTGAGCCTTGTGCTTTCTGCAGCTCCCTGGGCGCAAGTACAAGCAGGGCTACAACGCCGACGTGGGGGACAAGTGGATCTGGCTGAAGTGAAACCCCTGGGGAGCCCTGGCCACGAGCGACCACGGGACTTGGGTGAAGAGGAGCCAAGCTCAGTGCACCTGCTCCACGTCAGCACGAAGAGAACGCTGCTTGAATCACCTTCCCCCCCAGCTGAAGGGAGCAGTCTCCGAGAGGGAGAACCACCACTTCATCCTGGTTTGTTTTCCCCTGATGAACTCAGGGCTTCAGGTGTTGGATAGTCAGTGTGGGATAGCAAAGTGATCTACCGCAGGCTTAAGATCAGAGCTGAGCTTTCTCTTCCTCAAGACTGGCATATTATTATACAGGATTATTGTTGTTCTGCTGAATCGAGAGAAATTAAACCTGTATCCTCCTGGCTCTTGTCAAGTTAATTTCTTGCTCTGTCACGTGTGGTGTTTTATTGAGTTCATTAGGAACAACAATATGTGCTGAAAGGCACTTGCTGGACCCCAGCAAAGCTCATTGAGAGATGGAGAGAAGCGATCTCAATTTATGCAGCAAAATGTCTGTGCTTAAGAGTATAAAAAAATATTCAAAATCATTCCCAGTGGTTGTACTCAGCTTCTCCTCTTTGATTCCACTGTAGAGCGAAATGTTTGTTGGGTATAAGAGACAAATGTAATTATTGTTTTTGCAAGTCCCCAAAAGTCCAAGTTGGAGGGGTTTTCTTTAAAGAAATGATTCATTTGGTGTTAGTCACAGAAATGAGGCACCTTGGCTCTGGTTCAAGCAACACTGTCCACATTTAGGCTGCAGTTAATTTTGCATTTCCAGCAAGGGGCTAACTGCTTCAATCACCCAGGAAAAGTGCTGCCAGGCATCCTGGAATTTAGGGCAGTGCCATGGAATTAAGCAGCCAAGTCATGCTCGTGCCCCTTCCTGTATCCAAACCAGTATGAAAAGAGTCCTTTAACGAGAGCCTTGGGGGCCTGGTTTTAGATACGGAGATGAATGAGCAGCGGGATAGAAATATGGCTCTTTTTGCTGATCCTGTAGCTTTTTGTTTCCATGTTTTATGGCTTATCCCATGCCCTCCTCCAGGAAGGGGTACCCTCATCCCTAGGGAGTGCCAGCCTGCACTGCTGTTCTCTTCTCCTACTCGGTGAGATCACGAGCCCGGAGCTCCATCTCCCAGCACTGAGGAGAGAGGAGATGAAAAGAGCACCTGCTGTGGTTTTAGGATCCCTCTGGAGCCGTCCCGCTCTGTTTGTCCAGGTGTCCTCCATCCCGGCATTGGATTCGCTGGGCACTGTGTGTTCAGCCTGATGTCAGATCTCCTGGAAAGGTGTTTGGTGCTGTGGGTAGGGCTGGGGAAGCTGTTGTGTTCACCCCAGAGGGGTGCAGAGCAGATTCCAGAGCCTTCCCTGCCTGTTCCAGCAGCACCCTGAGAGCTGAGCTGAGCTTTGGACGTAAAAGACTTTAATTCCAGTCAGGAAGAGCAGTGTTGGCTTGTATAGCGAGCAGTGTGGTATGACAGAATGCTTCTTGAGCATGCCTTTTTTTTTTTTATTTTATTCAGGTTTTAACTCTGCTTTAAAAGTAAAACTGTTTACACCCTGAATCTGTGAAGGAAATAACTTTCTCTCCTCTCGCTGTAGGAAGGAGTGCTAGCTGTGTTTTTTCTCTTCCCTCCTTCCCACTCCAGCAAGTCAAAAAAACACATCTCTTAGCAAACCAGCTGTAAAGATTTTGGGTTTGGGAGGCTGTGCTGTGCCAGTTGGATGAATCCCTTTCCAGTTCTTACTTAGATTGGAAGAGATAACACGGCTCAAGTCCTCTCCGGGTGTCCGCGTAGGTGCACGTGTGATACCATCTGCAGTCTGTCCTCTTATCCCAGATTCCCAGTGCCAGTGTTAGTGGGTGGGGAAGTTTGCCTGCCATGTCCCATGCTTGGTTCTGCCTGCTCTGTCAAGGCAGATTCCTTGGGAAAGGGCACATTTATGGGCAGAGTCAGCAGCTCTCCCAGTGGCTGCAGTTGGTTGGTCCATAGTTCAGCAGCAAACTCCCCCTCAGGTTCACTTTTTGGTGGCCCAGCAGGGGAGGAAGGAAAGAGGAGGTGGATGGGGATGGTGCTGCCACCAAAACAAAGGCTTGCTGTGCCGCAGCCTTGGACGAGGAGGTGAAGCCCCTGAGCCTCAGGAACCCATGATTTCATGCCTGTACCTGTCCTGCTCGAACAGCCCAGCTTACGGCCTTTCAGCTTTGGTCTCACCACCGTCTGGCCTCTGCTGTGGTTGGCTGGAGCCCGTCTGTGCTCTCCCAGTGTGGCTGCTAATGGCTTCCTCCTCAGCCAGGGCACAGCTGGGACCACCTGGGGGGTGTCAGGGGCAGCCTCTCCACTGAACATACCTGGGGGAGCTCCTCACCTGTCCCTGCCCACCCTGTGCTCCTCATCTGGCCCAGGGCTGCAGTTACAAAATCCAATTTCTTCTTCCCTTTCCTCCTTCAAGGTAAAACCTTGATGTTTTAATCACAGAATGAATCCCAGAATGGGTTGGGTTGGAGGGACCATCTTGTTCCACCCCCTGCCACGGGTAGGGACACCTTCCCCTATCCCAGGTTGCTCCAAGCCCCGTCCAACCTGGCCTTGGACACTTCCAGGGATGGGGCAGCACCATAATGGCAGTGAGGTTTGGATTTGTCTGTGCTGCTTCAGTTCTGCTGTACCCCCACCACAGGCAGAGGTTGGAATGAATCCTTTCTGTGGAAGAGCTTGCTGAGTAAGCACAGTTCAGGTGCACAGCAAATTCCAGCTGGCTTCCAGTGCTGTTTGCAAAAGACTGGGCAAAATGAATCATTTGTGCAGTAGTGAGTGGAAGCAACCGGAGCAGAGAGGAGCTGGGATGGCACCTGATGGGCTGCTCCCCAAAAATGTTCCTGTGCGGGTTTAGTGCGAGCTGAGCGTTTCTGGAGAACCCCAAAAGCCATCTGCATTCAGGGATGTCTGGGAGGAAAAGAAGGTCCAAAGTCCAAGGAAAAGGATGGTATGGCTTTCTGTTGACTTGCATCTGTGGAGATGACAGGAGATGGCGTCATGAGGGTGGGGAGGCCCTGGCACAGGTTGCCCAGAGAAGCTGTGGGCATCCATCCCTGGAAGTGTCCAAGGCCAGGTTGGATGGGGCTTGGAGCAACCTGGGCTAGCAGAAGGTGCCCCTGCCCGTGGCAGGGCGGGTTGGGCTGGATGAGCTTTAAAGGTCCCTCCATACTCAAACCATCCCATGATTCCATGATCCTGGGCAAAGCTCCATGGGAGTGCGTGGCCCTGGGAGCTCCCATCCACGTTGGTCAACCCTGAGCCCATCTGACAGCATTGCTTCCCATGGCTCTGCTTAGCTGTAATTCCTGAGCATCATGGGTGGCAGGATGCCATGGAACTTGCAGGTTCTGCTCCCATTCCCAGCTTTAAGTCTTTTTTTTTGTCTTTTTTTTTTTTTTTGCCAAATCCATGTTCACAGCGAGATCAAAACGAGCGCGGTGCCTCCCGGTGCCGGGTAATTCCTCGGCAGGTGCTGGAGCCCAGCCTCGCTGCTGCTATCTGATGGGACCACTCCTGCTGTGTTCTCCACCCTTTCAAACGAAAACTACAGCTACAAATGGTACTTAAATCCTGAGAAAGCCTCGTCTCAATTAGCTCAGCGCTGAGTGTCTTCAAAGGCAGCCGGGATGGGAACACGCGGCGGCCGCTGCGGTTCTCTCCGGGAGAGGCAGACGCCACACCTCATTCCTCCACCTGCTGCTGGATCGGGGAGCATGGCCTGCAGACACAATCCCAGACAGTGGTGCTGCATGGGGATACAGGCACGTGGGCTGCTGCACCTCCACGTGAGTGTTCCCAGCCCTCACCTGTGTCTCCACGCCGAGGTGTGAGGTGGAGAAACGTGAGTGTGTGGCCAGGGAAGGGTTGCTGGTGTTCCAAACAGGAGAGTGTGTCTCCCTGCCGGGGGCTAAAAGCTGTGGCAGAGCAATGGTTTCGGTTTCTCTGGGCTCCTGGTCCTTCCCTCCAGCAGGCGTTGTCCTCTCACTACTGACGTGGCTCTGGCAGAAAGTGGGGAACCCCCCTTCTCTGGGTGTTTTGGGAGACAAGGTTGGTTGATTTCATCCCGTAAGAGGTGAGGGTGTCAGAAATTGGGGGGGGGGATTTGCCAGTGGGACAGAGGCTCCATTTGCTGCTTTTTGAGTTCTAGTTTCTCTGCTTACAGGAGAGACCCAATGCTGAAGCGAGAAGGAACCTGATGAAATCTTCCTCTACTTTTGTCTTTGGGTATGGGTAAAAATCAGGCTCCTGTTGTCCTCAGTGGCAGCTGAGGCAGTCCTGGAAGCCAGGCTCACATGGGCAGGGGCTGTACCTTCAGTGAGGAAGGGAAACCAAAGCCACCATGGACTCTGAGAGGTCTCAAATCCCCTCTTGGCTTCTCTGTGGGGTGTTTGTTCTGAGCAAAGAGAACCCTGCAGGGAGGTGAGGGGCTCAAGCTGGTGCTCTCTTGCTGCCCCCGGTCACGGTCGTGGTTGTAAGCTGGTGATCCAGGCAGGACCAGGGATGTGAGCAGGCCCTTTCTGGCAGGGCATTTGTGACTTTGTCCAGTACATTAATTCAAGAGATGGGACCCTCGCTGCTTCCAGCAGTTCCCCAGGATGGGCCATGGCAGGTGGGTGCCGTGTTGCTCTCAGGTGCCTGGCTGTGTCCGGTTCTGTGGGTGTGGCACAGCGCACCCGTCTCTGCCCACTGGTCCTGTGCCTTCCTGGCACAACCACCCCCCTTGCTCCCAGCCCCGTCGGTGTCCGGAGTCCCTGGGCTGCGGTGCTCCCGGGTGTCCGTGTGCGTGCAGCCTCTCGGCCGGGAGCTGCGCTGAACTGGGCCCCGCAGCCGCTTCCCGGGGGCTGGAGCTCGCCCGGCTCTGCTGGCAGCAGCTTTCCCGAGCCGCGGGCGCAGTGGAGGGAGCGCGACTCGGGGAGCCGACAAACAGACCTCGTTCCCCGCGTGTCGGGGCTGTGGCACCGCCGGGTCCCCAGGGGCTGCCGCGCTGCCCTTCCCCGGCACCGCCCGGGCCGGGGCCGCTTTGTGTCACAGCGCCGGGGGCGGCCCGGCCGCACCGGCCCCGCCGGGGCAGGGGAGCTGCCCGAAAGCACCCGCGCCTCCTGCAGAGCCTCCGGCGTTCCAGGGGGACGCTCGGGGCTTTCCCAGCACATCCCATTAGGTGGCAATGCAGCCTGTTCCTCGGAGCGGCCCCGCAGGATGGCGGCGGCGAGAACGGGCCTCAGGCCCCGCGGGGAAGGCTGCGGCGGCCAAGGCTCCCGACTGTGTGGAAAAGGCTCTCAAATCTGTGCTTTTAACTCTGTTTTGGACCCTGGGGCTCCCCTGCCCCTGGCTTTGAGGTGCTCTGTAGCACGTGGTGGCTGTGGCCATCCCTGGGCCAGCTCTGTCCCTTGCGTGGGCCACGCAGGTTCTCTTTGCAAGTGCTTTGGCCTCTGTGCCCACCCCGGTGTTCCCTGTCTGCCTTATTCCGTGTCGTTTCTGAGCAGGAGAAAGCACCCGAGTGGCATCGGGGCAAGAGTTGCACTGAGCATCTTCTCTGGGGTGCCCAGCAGGCAGGGCAGCCTTACAGACGCATCTCAGGCTCCTGCTCTCCATCCTCTCAGCAGACTTTCCCAGGCCTGCAGAGGACAGAGGAGACACCTGCACTGCCCTTGGCCTCGAGCTCTTGCTCAAGAAATGTGTGAGTAAAGAGCTCACCTGGCCGAGTGCTGGCCTGCAGCCAGGGGACTTCCCAGGATGACCACTGGGCCAGACAGCAGGATTGCTCATGGACCTCAGCATCACCCGCGGGAGTGCCCCGTGCGCTGCGGGAGAGGAGATGCCTGAATTTCAAACAGGAGCTGAGGTGAAAGCACAGGGCTGGAGGCTCCGTGGGTCCCCCGACAGGGATTAGGGATGCACTGTACACCCCTCCCCGTCCCCACCGTGCGTGATGATTGCCCACACGTGCAGCCCTGTGCTCTGTCCCCCCTTCTCCTGGGCTCCAGTGGGTCGTGCATCCCATGACCTGCCTCTCCCGTGTGTAACTGGGACGTTATCTGGAGATCAGAAAGCACTTGGGTCCGGACCTCGGAACAGAGCAGCGTTTCATGGCAGCCCAGCCAAGGGGAATGAAGTAATATTAAAGTGTGATGTTTCATTGCTCTGTAATTAACTTCAGCTGCTTTCAAGCTGCAACAAATTACTCTCAAAGCCCGTTTTTGTACTGAGGAGAACTTTGAACTGCCCTGGTGTCTGGGAGGGAGCGGGGAGGCTGCTCCTGCTGTCTGTGGCTGCAGCTCCGTGTGTGGTTTGGGATTCGATGGCGTGGCCCAAACCAGCCCCAGGCCGGGTGTGCCCAAACAAAGGCAGAGGTTGTGTGTTGGGGCTGGAATTAACCCCTGCAAGGGAGAACCCCGGGGGTGGGAAACTACCGCAGCATCCCAGGAGAGCCTTCAGCTCCACCCTGCTTGTCTTTTCTGCCGGGAGATATCCTGGGGCACCCCCGGGGTTGCTGCAGCCAGAGGGGCCTGTGCCCCATGTCGCCTCAGGCTCTCTGTGGTGCCTCGAAGGCTGTGGGTACGTGTTACGATTCCACGGCTTCCCAAAATGCTGTGTGCAAGTTAATGCAGGGCCTGAAACTTCAACCGGCTTGTTGGAGAGACAAGGCAGCTGAGCTGCACGTTAGACACCAGCTGGCTGGTTCAGCAAGGACCCGGGGATCCCATCGCTTTCAGGAGCCACTGCTGCCCTTGGGTGGCTCAAACACAGCTCTGCGTTTCCCAGCAGGACCCCTCCTTCTTCAGCTCCCTAAATTCCTCGGAGAATACACCCAGCACTTGTTTGCATTTACTTTGCATCTTCTCTCTCCAGCAGGAACCATGGAGCTGGTCCCGTGCAGCCCAGGCTCGGGAATGTGGCCCAGGCTCCTGCCGCACGCCCAGCGGTGCTGCGGGATTTCCAGGCACAGGGGCTGCCTGGGCTGATGGTGCCGAGCCCTCCCCATCCTGGAGAAGCTGCTCTGGAAGAGCAGGACTGCAGCAGCTCGTCTGGGATGCCTCAGCCGGGGACAGCTTAATTACCTTTGATAAATTCATGAGATCATAAACCCAAAGGAAGATGGGAAGTGTTGCTGCTCAGCCCTCGGCGCTGATGGGATGCAAGGCACACGCACTTGGAACTGGTCTGAGCGGATTAAGCTCAGCATCCAGAGGCACTGCAGAGACAACATGTGCTCTGAAGAGGTGGAGAGCAATCTTCCCAGCTCTGCAGTGCTATCCAGGGATGTGTTCTTCCCTTTGGAGCCCTCCAGGCCAGCTGGGGGCTGGGGAGCTGTGGCACAGGTCCCACATGTTTGCCCCTGTGGGTCCCTTGCCCATCCCTGGGGGAGCTGAGTCCCTCTGGTCTCTGAGGAAAGGCCTCAGCATTCTCCCATGTCCTGGGGAAGGGCTGGCTGTCCCCTTGGATGCCCTTGGGAGAGGAGGAGGGAACTGTGGCTGGTCTGGACCTCTCAGCCCCTCTCCATGTGCCTACCAAGGGGGTGGTCAGAGGAGTCTGAAGAGCTGCTGTTTCTGTAGGTGATGTTGGGGGATGAAAGTCCCTGATCTGGATGTGTTAGAGAGGCAGGCAGACCTTCTACCCAAATTCCCAGGGAGAAAGCCAGCAGCCTGGATTCCATTTGTGCCACCCTGCTCTCACCTGGGATGGCTCAGTCCCAGCCTGGGGCCCCAGCAGCCCTGTTCCACCAGCTGCAGTGGGGTTCCAACCCCTGGGCGTGGCATAGGAGGGGTCACAAGGAGCCTGATCCATGGGCAAGAGACTTAAAAAAGAGAGGGAAGCTTCCACCTCTGTTTCCTGCGATGCCGGTGGAGCGGTGCTGGAGCACAGCTTGGTGCCTCGGGCAGGAGATGTGGAGCAGTGACACATGGCTGAGCTTTAATTACACTTAATTACCCAAACCCATCCACCTGGGTCAAAATCTGGGGCAGGTGCACCCCAGTGGGACAAGGGAACAGGGAGACGTGGCAGTGCTGTGATGGAGCTGCCCTTCCTGGGAAGCCATTTGCTTTGGATCCCGCTGGGAGCGCTGCAGCCCCAGCCTTATCACCTGCACTAGGCCAAGTGGAGTGAGTTAATAATCGGATTCATCACAGGGCAGTCCAAGAGCAGCAATGGAGCCAAGCGCTTTCCATTCGGTGACGCACATCCAAACCTTAATGGAAGCTGACAGCCTGACCCTGGGACCGTGCTCTGGCCAAATACAATCAGCCTGATAGTTCCCTGGAGAAAGCAGCCATGGCTTTAACGTGTCTTCTCAAAACATCCATCTCACCAGCTCAAAACGAGAAGCCCAACCTGCCGAGGTGCAGAGCTGGGGTTGTGTGACCTCCCCGCTCTTCCCCAGCTCTGCAGCACACGGTGGCGCAGCTGGAAGAGCCTCAGCCTGGGAACGTGCTGGGATGGCTCAGTCCAGCAAGGAAAGCTCTACCAGCATCCCCAGTCCTCTCCAGGCTGTGCTCTCAAGTCGGCATCGCTGATACCCAAGGGAAGAATTAACATACTGTGAGGACTAATAGGGAAACTTCAGTAATTGAAGGTGTTTGGATGCTTTTATTGGCATATTTGGTTTGGGAGGTAATATTTTACTGCACCAGCTCTTCCTCTGCTCTAAACCTTTCCCTGCCTTCTCCCTCTGCAGTTTAAAAGGGAAACAACATGTTTTATTCCAAGTTCCCAGCACAAGTCTCCATCCCTCTTGTCAACTGTGCTTCTATTAAAAAGATCTCGACATTGCCCCTCAAGCAAAAGATCAAACCTTTGACATAAAACGGGACTGGGAAGGAAGATTGAGCTTTCCAAGCCCTAGTTTCATCCTGACTGACGGTGTATTCCTGTCTTCGTGTTTTCCCACCTCCTCCTGGTTTTGATAATCAAGCCCACGACTGCTGTAGGTCCATTTATTGCATCAGGGAAGGACTGAGCCAGGCCTGGGCCTCGAGCCACCCCTGCTGGTGCCGTGCAAAGAGGCTGGGATGTGGGCTGAGCTGCAGGTGCCCTCACACCCGATGCCAGCACCCAGTTGCACAGAGAGATTGTTGACTCCGACCCTGGAAGTGTTCAAGGCCAGGTTGGACGGGGCTTGGAGCAATCTGGGCTAGTGGGAGGTGTCCCTGCCCATAGCAGGGGGTGGAATAGGATGGGATTTAAGGTCCCTCCCAACCCAAACCATTCCATGATTCCATGGTTTGAATGACAGCTGCAGCTCCTTGCAGGGCTGGTGCAGAGGTGAGGAGCCAAGATCTTCCCAGTAACAACATGAGGTGGGTACAAGGGAAATCTTCCAGGAGTGGCTGGAAGGAGAGAATCCTGATAGCCATCCTTGTGGTGAGAGTGCTGGTTGCCACTGTGGCTAGCAAAGGATTCTTACTGACTCATCAGCTGGTGCCAGGATCCTCAGGGAAAGCTTCAGGAAGTCCTGCAGCCCTCATCCAGGCTGCTTCCTAGAAGCCATTCCCAGAAAAGGTGGTCTCTCCTTGGGAATTCTTCTCCAGCGTGGTCCTTGATGGACAAAACAGCCCGAGTGGTTTCTGGGGCTCATGTGTGGCTCACTCATTGAGCTTTCCCGTTTCTAATGTCGTTTATTTTTTGGTCTGGATAATCCAGTATCCAAGGTCGGCTCAGCAGTTGTTTGATCCCACAAGTCCCTTGGCCCCATCATATGACATCGAGTTCCTCGAGGCAAATTGTGTGAAAAGATGCTTCTTTTTTCCCCCTCACTTCTGAATTTACTGTCCCTTCATTCCTGCTGAATGCCCCGTTGTTTGCAGAGCCTGAATACGAGCTCTGTCCCCGGGCCCGGGATGGCCCCTTCCACTGGGCACCTCAAAGATGCTTTTCCTGAATGTGCTGGTTTTCAGAAGAGCCCTCCAAGGCAGGGCAATTACTCTGGCTTTGTGAAACGACCTTCATCCAGAGGATGGCCCAAGAGCCCGATGGGGATGGTGGCACTGAGTAGACCCACTGGCAGGGGGGAGGGAAGCCAGGCAGCTCTAGTGGGAAGAGCTCTGAACCCCTCTTTGTGCTGCTGGAGCAGTGACCCCATCTGTCCTCTGCCCTCTCCTCAGTGCAAGGGCTGTGAGAGCGCCTGGGAACCCCTGGCAGAGCGGGGGCTGGGGATGATGGGGCTGGAATTGTCTTCATTCCCTCCTCAGCCCTTTCTGGGGCTGCTCTCTTCCTTTTGCTTTTCATCCTGCTCTATCTGTTCCCCATCCTTGGAAGTGTCCAAGGCCAGGCTGGACGGGGCTTGGGGCAACCCGGGCTAGTGGAAGGTGTCCCTGCCCCTGGCAAGGGGTGGAAGTGATGAGCTTTAAGGTCCCTTCCAATCCAACCCCTCCTGTGATGACTGGGGGACAACCCCTGGCACAGGATGAGGATCCCCTTCCCCATCCAGAGCCTGGCAGTGCCACCCGGCTCCCCACCAATGGCCCCACCAACTCCCCTGGGCATTGCTGCCCAAGGACAGCAAGGACACCAGGACACTTCCCATCTCCAGGTGTGTCACCCCCAGATGTGGCCAATGGAAAGTGTCCCCTGAGGCAGCAGAGGTCCGTGTCACACTGGCTGGGCTCCGGAGCCTGCTCCTCACCAGGGGCCAAGCTGAGGAGGAGCAGGGACAGGGAGCCCTGAGGAACCGGGACCACGCTCACAGCCTCCTGCCCCTTCAGAGAATCCCAGAATGGTTTGGCTTGGGAGGGACCTTAAAATCCATGTCATTCCAATCCCCACCATCGGCAGGGACACCTTCCACTAGACCAGGCTGCACCTTCTGCAGGCAGGAGCAGGTGTTGTCAGGGAGATTCAGGTGGGAGAGGATGATGCTGTGGACACCTTCACTGCCTCTGCTCTCCTCTCCTTGGCACTCCAGGACCCAAACCTGTCAAAACTCACTCATCAGCATCAGAAGCAAATGACTTGGAAGCATCCAGGTAAAAGTGCAACTCTTGATCTTTGGGGCTTTGTTTTGTTTGCTTGATTTTTCTTTTTTATCTTACAGCCCCCTAATACTTTTGTGCTGGAATCACACCAGGAATCATATCTTCCTTGTCACCGCTGCAGAGGAAAGCTGGAAGCAACCTGTTCCTCTGTGGCTTGTGCCACGAGGATCCTCCAGGTCCACAAGGATCCTGCCAAAACAGGTCTGACCAATGCACTTCACAGACCAGATCTCTGTTGGAGTTCACTTCAGCACCCCCACAGCCCTCCCCAAGCCAGCCCCCTATTCCCACTGTAGATGGAGGACAAGAGGCACCCACTGGGGAAGATGTTGGTGACAAGTAGGGAGCCCTGAAATCAGAGAAATCCATGGGACAGGACCTTGTGTGTGACCCACCCCACGTGCCAAGACAGCGTGTGGAGTCGCCGCTCTTCCCTCCCAGGGTCCCATCCCTGCGTCCTGCTTGCTGTGAGCAAGCTGTCTGAAGGAACAAGAACTGCTGCCAGGTTAGGAGGTGTTTCTCACCCCCATGGAAACAAACAGGGCTGATTTGTTCCCAATTTGCTCGTCCATGGGAGCTGCAAAGCTTTGCCTGCGTGGGGTGGGAGCTGGGAGTTTGGCTCTGTTTGATCGCGTACTCTCCTGCCCCAGCTTCAAAGATCTCTTTGCTTTTCTACTCCCTTTTATGTCCCATCTCTTGAAGTTCCAGTCCTGCACGAAGGCACAAACCCAGGACAGCTGAAGGCTTCCAAATGCAATTATTTTCCAAAGCATTTCAATAAATTAGCAGCTCGTTTCTTTGCCAGACAGCACTTCCCTTCCCATTGACCCGCGGCTGTGCAGCCTGCAGTGTGCCTTGGGTCTTTATCCTCTGGGATGTCAGCCTGGGAGGATGGAGCTGGGCACTCTTAGCTGTGATTCAGACCTGGACTGGGGCTCAAGAAGCGTTGGCATGAGCATCTGCAGATATATTTTTTTTTAATAGCCTTTTATTTATTAAGCTACTTTGGAGTCTGATTCACTTGCTCTGTTCGATATTTATCGGTGCTTCACCTGCCCTGAACTGGGAGCACTTTGATTAATGGATTTGCCTTTCCTGGAACTGTGTCCCAACATCAGCTCATCAGCATCCTCAGCCAAAGCACCACTCTTGTAAATCAAGGATGGCAAGGAGAAAAACTCCAAGCAAGGCTTGCCCGGGGGCAGGACAGCGACCCACGCACCCAACCTCCCCGGTTCCATGGTGTTCAGAACTCGGATAAGGGATTCCAAGGGATGGAGAGCTCTCTTTAATACAGGGATTAATTTCTTCCCAATGTCCCATCTAACCCTGCCCTCTGGCAGTGGGAAGCCATTCCCTCTTGTCTTGGCACTCCATGGCCATGTTCAAAGTCCCTCCCCAGCTCTCTCGGAGCCCCTTTAGGTCTCTCATCCCTGCCCTATCCCAGCGCAGGGTGAAAGGACCTGGGTGCACAAGGGCTGGGGCAATGCCACTGCAGGAAAGAGCCTGGGAATACCAGCTAAAGGTGAGCTGGTGTCATTGCATGAACATGAACAACCCAGCCTGGGATCCAGCTGGGATTTTCCCTGGAAATGCTGCTCTGTGGTAGAGAGAGGCAGCATTTAGCAAAGGCAGTTTTGGGACACGTCTATATTAAATGTCTAGATGTAGCTATGGAGAAGCTGGATGGAGGCCACCAGGAAAAAGGAGGCTCAGGGGGGACCTTCTCACTGTCTACGATGCCCTGACAGGAGGGGGGAGCCAGAGGGGTCAGGGTCTGCTCCCAGGGAACAAGGGACAGGACCAGAGGGAAGGATCAGCCTCAAGTTGCACCAGCCGGGGTTGAGATTGGATACAGGGGACAATTTCTTCACCAAAGGACAGTCAGGGGTTGAATCAGTCTGCTGATGGCATTGGTGGAGTCACAGTCCCTGGAAGTGCCCAAAAGACGTGTGGATGTGGCACCTGGGGACATGGTTAGTGGTGGCCTTGGCAGTGCTGGGTTAGGGGTTGGGCTTCATGAGCTTGGAGGGCTTTTCCAGCCTTAATGGTTCCATGAAATAGCAGCTGGCTGTAAAGGAATCAGGGAGATGCTCCTGGGGGGCTTCCCGCTTGCCCAGGTGGCTCGTGCTGGATTTTGGCATGGGCTGGACTCCCAGGGCAGGGCCATCCATGAAAGGGTGATGCTGGGTGCTCTGCCCTGCCGCCCCCTGGGGAGGTGGGTTATGGGGGGGCCCAGCAGTGACAAGGAGCTGTACCCACGGCTGTCCCCTCTGCACGGGGAGCTTCTCTTTTAAAATAATGGCCAACAAAAAAAATTCCCGTCACTTAACAAAAAACGTTTCAGGCCTTTTGGGTTTTTCCCTGTGATTAAGTCTAATGAGAAGAGACAGCAGAGGATTTATCAGTATCTGCTCACTGATTCCAGCTTTGCCTCTGTGGTGACAGGAGATCTAATGCTGTTATTCCCCAACAAGGACCTCATGCAATGTGACCGGGGCCCTGACGGCAGAGCCTCATCCCAACCCTCCCTGAAGTATAGAGTGGTGGGGGAAATAAAACAGCAGGATAAACTGGGATGGAGGAAAGTATCTGAACCCTGATAGCATTGCCATGGTAACGGGGGACCTGCCCCTGCATGCTGCAGGCTGGCACGGGGGGCAGAGTGGCACTGTGGGCACTGTGACACGCTGTTATCCGGGATGGGCTGGGATGGAGAGGCTGTGTTTTCCCTTATGGAAGTCAGCAGCAGCCTTGGGACGATGCTCTGGGAGCTGATGGCAGGGTGAGAGGCAGCTCTGGGACATGAGAGCCTCTTGAGCGAGGTCCAACCTCCTGTGCCCCCCCTTCCCCTGCTCATCCGCAGTCCCAGCGCCGCTTCCAGACCAGCTGCTGCTGGCTGGACCACACGGGCCGGGGGGACGTTAGTCACGCTGGTGGGAAGTCGTGCTGGTTTTCCCTTTGGGAAAACACACCAAGCCTCAAGGCTATGTTTGCATTTCCCCTAAAGAGTGAAGCCCAGACTTTGCCCATCGCTCATCCCAACCAAAAGCGCCGCCGGGCCCGCAGCACCCGCTGGGCAGTGCCCTCCCTGCCCGGGGGCGTTCACGGCCGCGGCCAAAGCAGCTCCCGACCAGCGCGGTCCCCTCTGCCGGCTGCCTGGCTTGAAGGCAGGGCCAGGCTCTGCGCCAGAGGGGCCCTTCGCCTTGCCGTGGCCGAGCCGTGGGTGCAGCCCGGGCAGGGGCAGCACGACGCGGGTCCCCCGGGGCGGGCCGGGAGCGTGTTCGGGCGGGGGGTGTGGGGCAGGGGCTGCGCTGGGCACCAGGGGCGGGTGGGAACAGCCGCGGGCCGGAGCAGGGCCGGGAGCGGGGATGGACGCAAGGGTGCTGTGCTGGCACCACCGGCAGCCCGTTTGCCCCCAGCCCTGCCGAGCTGCAGGGGGAGAACGAGCCCTTCGAGCCGCGGCCGCCCCTCCCGCGCAGCCACGTGAGAGGAGACGGAGGAAAGACGGGCTAAAAATAAACCTGGGTAAAAATAGCCCCACGTGTGCTCGCTTTCGAGGCGAAATGAGGGGAACTTTCATCTGAAGCGAAGAAAACCACACTGAAATGTTCCTTCCCAGCTCATCCCCTGGGAAGCGGGACCTGTCTCCTGGCAGGGGAGAAGCGCTTGGTCCAGCACGGCCCCTGGGAGATGGGCAGAAGGGAGGAGCACGGGCTGAAGTGAGCTCTGGCCACACATCTGGGCTGATGTTTGCACCGCTGCAGCTCCACTGCTGTGGAAGGAGCAGTTCCCCCCCTCAGCTGGAGTTGGGTCTGGCAGAGCCTGGCGTCTGCACTGCCCCCAGGTAACCACTTCTGTTTGAGGGGCAAGGAGAGAGGCTCCCAGTGAGAGCCACGTGAGCACCTCCCATCCCCAGCACCCGAGGGCGTCCGGGCAGCTGCAGGCTGAGCCTTGAAATGCAGCAGAAGCTGCTCTGTCCTGAATACAGGCAGTTATTTCTCACCCAAATAGGGCGAGGGGGAAAAACCCTGCTCCGGAGCTGAAAACTGAGGTGGTTCCTTGGGAGTTTCACCCAGGGAGATGCCTAATCTGGATTAATGATGTCACGGGGCCGGGACTCCATCTCAACCCGTGCTAATCCACAAAATATGTCAGTGCACCTCTCCCCTCTGCGTTGCTGCTTCCCTCTCCTGCAGTTTCTCTTAGCAGAGGGAATTTCTCCCCTTTCTCTCCTCTCCCTCCTTTCTGCCCAGCTGAGCTCTCTGGTGCTTAAGCAATGCCTCTGGGCTGACCTAACTCCAAGGAAACAGAAGGATTCCTCCTTATTGCAGCAACGGGGAAAAAATGTTTATGGCATTATGATGGAAACCCAACCCCACCTAGAGATGTGCGTGGCCCCAGTGCATTGGGAGGTTCTCGGGGGCTGTAGGAGCTGACAGCTGGGGCTGTGAGCGCTGCCCAAGGCTCGTCTCCTCCTGCTGACACCACCGGGGCGTTCAAAAATCCAGGCAGAGCTCCCACCCCAGATCCACTGGTGCCAGGTTTGTGTTTTCCATGGGTTGTTTCCTAGGTATTTCTGTTAGGCAGAGATCCTCAGATGGGCTGGGCGGGGAGTTGTGGGGATATCCTGAGTGTGCTCAGCCTCAGGCTTTCCCAGGACAAGCTGTGGAGGGGCTCCTCCTGCCCTGGGTATGATGCAGATGCCTCCAGCTCCTTCACAGGTATTTGGTTTGGTGGTCCCCCTGCCCCGAGACCTAATGGAGGTTTATCAAACCTAACCAGAGTCTGAATTCAACTTCTCCAATCTGTTCTTTACGGGCTTGGTCGCATTTTAGGAGCTCAATAAAAACAATTGTTAAAACTGAAACAGAAGAAAAAAATGGTCATTACAACACATTCCAGGCTGGCACATGTTAGGAATGTTCTTAATTAATAGCATGGTGGGAAGGAAAACGAAAGGGAAATGTTAAAGCAAGACTGTGGACAGATGTAGAGGAGGAGCCCCACGAAGGGAGATGTCCACAAAGTCTCCGCTACCACACAGGCTCCAAATTGTTCCCAGGAGAGGACTGTGGAGCCAAACCTGGATGAGCCCCCTGCGCTAAGCCAAGCTGTGGCACGGTAGGATGCCTTGGTAGTGCCAGTGTTGGATGAGAAAAGGACAGGAGCAGAGGGTCTGCATTTAAATGGAGAAGCTGATGAACCTGCCAGGCTCTCCTGCCTTTTAATTTCTGACCAAAACTGTATTTCTCTGTGACTGCAGGAAAGACAAATCACAGCGTCTGAGAAGGCTCGGTACCTGTGTCAGACAACTGCTGGCCAGCTGTGGGGAGATCCTGAGGCTGTGCTTGCCACAGAAAGGGCTGTCAGGCACTGGCACAGGCTGCCCAGGGCGGTGGTGGAGTCACCATCCCTGGAAGTGTTGCAGAGGTGTGTGGATGTGGCACTTGGGGACGTGGTGCAGTGTTGGCCGTGGTGGTGGTGCCGGGCTGAGGGTTGGACTTGATGTCCTTGGAGGTCTGTTCCAATCTTAAGGATTCTAGGATTCTAAAAGGGCCTTCTGGATCGTGCTGGATGGAGACAAGGTCTGGTGGAATCCGGATGACTTCAGACAGAGCCAGTTTACCAACACCCCTCCTCACACTGACCCGATGCCTTCACAGAAGGCCGGTAGACCTCGGCCTGTCAGGCTGGGAGGGTGCTCCCCACCTCTGCTTTATCTTACAAGTGCAAATGAAGGAGGAGAAATGGGGAAAAGCCCCTTTGCCACCTCTTTCCTCGCTTTTTCTTAGGATAATCTTCCTTTCACTGTTTTGGTTTTTGTTGGTTTTTTTTCCCCCGGCGAGGTCGGTGTTTGCTTTGTTTGCTTGGAGGGAGCGCTGGCACACACTCCAGGAAATTAGCTCTTAACGAAAGGCATTTCTGTAATTGGGGAGGGAGGGGGAGGTGTGCCCGCGCTGACTTTGGGCAAGTTCAGTCCGCAGAAACAAACCTCGCCAACTCCACTTGGTTCTGATTAGGGAGGATAAATCTGTCAGTGAGAGGCTAAATTTCCCGGGAGTGTGACCTTCCTTCTGCCCCTCGCCCCACCAGCGATGGTCAGGCTGCGTTTGTTTCTGTTGGGCAAGTTCCAGGAAGCACCGGGAGGGGAAAAACCATCCCCAGAAATGCGAAAAATGTGGAACCAAGTGGGGGCGGCAGGAGGAAGAGTGGGGGGAGCAAAGATCAAGCGGCCAATAGCAACACGATGGGTGCGACTTCGGCTCTTTGCTGCTGAAATAAGAAAGCCCGAGGTGCACAGGTCTGATGAGGAGCGGCTGAGGGAGCTGGGGGGGCTCAGCCTGGAGCAAAGGAGGCTCAGGGGGGACCTTCTGGCTCTGCAACTCCCTGACAGGAGGGAGGAGCCGGGGGGAAGTTGGGCTCTGATCAGGGAACAAGGGACAGGAGGAGAGGGAACGGCCTCCAGCTGGGCCAGGGCAGATTTAAATTGGATAGTGGGGAAACTTCTTCACCAAGAGGGCAGTGACCTCTCAATCCCAAGTTTTTTCTCCTGGAAGTGTTTGAACTGCCTGATCCCTTCAGAATTTTGGGGGTGTCAGAGCTGAGAAAGCCACGCTGATGCTACAAGGGAGGTTTGGCCCTGGGAGAGCCCGTCACATGTTGCTGAACTGCTACAGGACACGGTTGGGTGACAGTCACGTAGCACTGTGACATCTAAACCCCACCACTGCTGTAACTCAGCAGGAGGAGCTCGAAGGAGATGTCAGAAAACCAAGCAAACAACTGGATGCAGCTGCTCAGTTGGTGTAAATCGATGTGGTGCCCTTGGATTTGCTGGAGCCAGGGGGACTTCTGCCAGGTGAGGATTGGGCTCTGCTGTCAGAGCATCCCTTCTCCAGCAGCTCTGGCTCTCTCCAACAGTCCATGCAATCTATACAACAAGGACATGGGTTTTTAACACGCTTTGCAGCTGCCAAAATAAACTCTGTCTAAGATACAGACCAGAAAGGCATTAGCAGTATTGGCATGTGCTCTGGCTGCTGCGTTTCCTCCGACTCTCCCAGGCTGGACTTTGATAAGCCTGATGTCTTTGTCACTTAACTCTGCCTCCTCCTAAATGAGCTTTCCACTGAAACTGGGTTCCTGGCTGTGGGAGAGCCGGGCAGCTGCACTGGTTGACATCCTTTAAGAAGTTATTCCAGGGAGAGCTGCTTTCATCCCTGGCAGGAGGCAAGGACAGGCAGAAAAGGGAGGTTTCCTGGAGCTCAGTTATCACAGAAAGATAGAACCACAGGATGCTTTGGGTTGGAGGGGACCTTTAAGACTGTCTCATTCAACCCACCCTGCCATGGGCAGGGACACCTTCCACTATCCCAGGTTGCTCCAACCTGGCCTTGGACACTTCCAGGGATGGGGCAGCCACAGCTTCTCTGGGCAACCTGTGCCAGGGCCTCCCCTCCCTCCCAGGGAAGAATTTCCTCCGACATCCAATCTAATCCTGCCCTCTGGCAGTGGGAAGCCATTATGCAATGTTTAAAGACAATATACATGTAATTCCTTCTTTCCCCTTCTTCCCCAGCCAAACCAGACACATTAACATGTGTGAAAACGATTTACACCCCAGCCTTTACACTGGGGTCTTCTCCAGGCAAGGCCAAGTGGTGCAAAAGTGCTGCCACCACCGTCCCCAGGATGGATGGATTGTCCTTTCTTAGGATTGGCAGGACTCTGTGTGTGGTAGAACAGGGTGTCCCCATTAATAAAACAGTGCCTGGACTCTTGGTGGGCTGCAAAGGCTCCTCAGGGCCAGTCCACGGTGTCCAAGTCTCGAGGAGCAGCTCAGAGCTACGTAATGCTGAAGGCTGGGCAAAGTCCAGGCTGACTGTGAGGGAATCCAACTGGGAACAGCATCTCTCTTGGGGCAGCCAACTCCCTGAAATGTCCTAAATGGCAGGGAATGGAGAGGAGGCTCTGCTCCCCTCTCTGGTGCCAGGATAAGAAGGGAGATATGTCGCTTGACTGCCACCTTCCGCAGCTTGTGGGGTGGCTTGTGTGGTTGTCCCCCTCCCACTGTGATTTAACTGGCACTGTTCTCCACCCAGAACATATTTGTTATCTCTTTCTGGATGGAAACCTTGCCCTGAGCGAGGGATGTGCCTGGGCATGTGCTGGATGCAGGAGTGGCTGGTCCCGTGCAGCCTCGGCGCGGCCAGGCCGGTGTTGGGCTGGCCCGCGGCGTGCCCTGCCTGCACGGCCTGGGGGCTGCTGGCAGCGCAGCACAGCACAGCACAGCACAGCACAGCACAGCACAGCACAGCACAGCACAGCACGGTCCCGCTCGCCCTCCACCTCGCCCGCCGGCACCATTCCCGGAGAAATGAGCTGCTGGGACGGGGAGCAGAGCGGGGAGGAGGAACGCCCGCCCAGACCGCACACAACAGCTGCGACCTCCACGAGGGCCCCTCTCCCTCTCCGTGGGGGAGAAGGTCTTGCTCGGTAGGGGATCTGCAGCCTCAAATCCCCTGGTGTGCTGGAGGAGAGGGTGCTCCCCCGTGCAGTTCGGCTCCGTCACCAGCTGCGGGTCCCTGCCCTGTGCTGGCTCTGAGGGTTGGCCCTGGGCTGCTCCGGGTTCGCTGCCATCCGGGGAGCTTTGCCCCTGGCAGAAGGGTGCAAGGGACAGCTTGTGTCCCTGAGGCTCAGTCATTGACCCAACTGTGGCAGGCATCTGCTGAGAGCAACGGGCAAGTGATTTTCCATGTCCATCTTGGACGGCATATGGATAAAATTAGGGAAAAGGGAAGACTGGGAGAGAAACAGTCTGTTTCTGCAGGAATAAATTTGTATTGAAAGGGGGGGGGGGGAACTCAGCCCTTTTCCCAGCTCCCTTGCAGATTGAATAAGATGTCCAGTGCCCCCAAGTACCAAATGGTCTCAATTTGCTCCTGCGTCAAACGGAGCTGGGTCTCGGTTGCCGGGGCCTTGGCAAGGCCGCGAGGATGCGTTTCATAACAGCAGCTCTTGTCAGAAACAACAACAGCATCAAAAACCTGCTGAAACTGTGCTGTGCTCAGAACAGAAAACACATGCAGAGAGGGAAAACTGCCTCCACGGCAAAGCCAATGAAATTGGCCCCGACAAGCTCGGCGGGCCAGGAGCAGCTGAGCGGTGGAAGAGGAGGGGACAAATAACCTGATCCCGTTTTATGGGCAAGTGGGTCATTAGCTGTCTTGGAACAAAGTGTTCCTTGGTGGGGAAGGCAAGAGGACAGGCCTGGCTGGAGGAAATGCTGCAGAAAGCCTGGCAGGGCTCTCTGCAAAACAAGCTTTCCTGAGATGCCAGGTGAAAAGATTGTTGCTCTCGTTTCAGGGAGAGCTCCTGGGATTGTTGCCGTTGGGTTAGCAGGGTTAGGGTGGCGGGGCGCAGGCTCTTGGAGCTCCTTGTGGAACCTAGAAGTCGGCTCTGAGCCTCTTCACATCATCTGCTCCATCAGTAGAGGCATCAGCCTGCTCTGGGGTCTCTTGTGTAGGTGTGACTAACTTCCAGCTGAAGGTTCTCCTGCTTAGGACTTTGCTGTTCCAGGTGCTGCACAGTCATCAGGGAAGGCACAGAGTCCCCTCCGGATGTTAGAGCTCAGCTGGAGTAGGGAGAGCAGTGGGAACAGGAGTAGGATTGCACGCAAATCTTGCCCAGACTGAACCAACACCAACATAAATCAGAGAATCGCAGAATGGTTTGGGTTGGAAGGGATCTTGAAGCCCATCTTGTTCCACCCCCTGCCATGGGCAGGGACACCTTCCACCAGCCCAGGTTGTTCCAAGCCCCCTCCAACCTGGCCTTGCACACTTGCAGGGATGGGGCAGCCACAGCTTCTCTGTCCTGCTGCCCCTGCCACCTGCAGCTCTTCCCGGCTCCAGTGCAGTCTGGACAGGAATTCCACAGCTTTGAGCTGCTGCTTCTGGAAAGCAGCAAGGAATCAACTTTGGCCTTTTCAGCTGAGAGCAAACCCCATCCCTCTGTCTCCCTCTCTCTCAGCAGGGAGGCTGACATTACCTTTCCACACTGTTAATAAATATACCATTGTTAGTAAATAATAGAAATGTAAATATATTGGTCACTGCCCCAACCCTACCAGAGCTCCAGGAGCGTTTGCACAACGCTCTCAGGCGCAGGGTGAGATTGTCGGGGTGTCCTGTGCAGGGACAGGAGTTGGACTGGATGATCCTTCTGGATCATCCCCTCCAGCGCAGGAGATTCCATGATTCCATGGCTCTGTGATACCCTAGGAAGGGTGGCCTATACAGTAGGAACAGAGACATCCCTCAGACTGCTGCACCCCTGAGCTTCCAGCTCAGCTTCTTACAGCATCAGGATTTCAGGGGATGTCCAGACCTGGAAGTTTCCATCAGGTCCCAGTGCTTAATAGGCATTGTTAAACCTCTTGTCTTCAACCGGGCCTGATTCTTTTTGAGCCCTCTCACGCTCCTGACTCCCAGGAAGTCCTGTGGCAACGAGGTCTGCTGTTTAACCGTGTGCTCAGAAAAAGAGAGAATAAAATCCCAGAGCAGAATACCCCGAGCAGGAAGGGACCCCCAAGACACCCATCTGTGTGCCTGAGAGCGCTGAACTCCTTGTAGCACCCAGGACTTCTCCTGAAGCTCTACAGGTTTTGCGTTTGCCACTGTAGATTTTTTTGATCCAAACCTGAGCATCAAAAATGGAAATATTTTCACGTTTGGGCTCCATCAGAGCTCTGAGGTGAATTACAACCCGGTCCTGGCAGCTGATTTTTATTATTCACACCTTGGCTTCAGTCAGTTCAGCTCTCTGGGGAGCCCTTTACTATGAACAGAGGTTGCAACGAGCTTTTCTGAGCTGGTCTTATTTTCCTGGATGTGCTGAGCAGTACAGTGTATCATGTGCAAGTGTGTGCTGGGGCTGGGGGCTGGAGCACAGCAAGGACAAGGAGTTTTTTGAAGCACCAAGTCCTCACGTTTGTTTGGATTGTTTGTTTCTGGTCCCCCCTGTGGAAGATCTGAAAGTCTCAGTTGACTTGTCCCCCGAGAAGGGTGGAACAGCTGGATTCAGAAGGTCAGTCCCTCCTGCTCACTCTCTCTTAATACATTTTTAATTGACTTCATAATACCCTCTCTCTTACTCCGCAGTGTTGTCAACAGGCTGTTTGCAAACAGCTCTGGGAGAGCCCGTGGGGAGGGAGGAGGGGAGACCTCCCCTCTGTCATTGTGCAGGAATGCTGACGGGTCCTTTTGTTCTCACTATAAATTTAAAATGCTTCCACTTGACTGTGACAAACAGCAGATGAGCTGCAGAGGCCAAGCCCGAGTCTCTGGGCTGCACGTGGAAGGCAGTGCCAGGACCACAGGATCGACACTGAAAATGCACAATGGTCAGGGTGGGAACTTCCCTGGGTACCTGCCGTGGCATCACAGGGGTCAGTGGTACACCTGGATGCTTCCTCACATCCTAAACCTTCTGGGAAATCTCCTGTGCTCTCCTAGCCCTTACCCCATCCCTGGAAGTGCTGCCCCATCCCTGGGAGTGTCCAAGGCCAGGCTGGACGGGGCTTGGAGCAACCTGGGCTAGTGAAAGGTGTCCCTGCCCACGGCAGGGGGTTGGAAGGAGGTGAGCCTTAAGGTTCCTCCCAACCCAAGCCATTTTGGGAGCATCACATTCAAGAAGAGGTGACTCAGAGCAATTTTGCTTCATTGCTGCCCTCAGGGAAATGCTGGAGTCGGGTGGATGGAGAGACCCTACTGCTGAGCTCGCTGTCATTAATACATGGCTGGGAGTTTGTACAGGGTCTGTGGGAATCGGGGACTCAGATCCAATGGCAGTTGAGGGATATTTGATGCATAACTCAGTTAAGGTCTCCTGGGAATGCCAGTGAAACACCTCCTTTATGTGTCCTCAATGGAAAGGAGATTAATTTTGCCACAGAGCTGCAACATGCTGGGGGTAGAAGTGTCTCTAGCTGCCTGCAGCCTTTAAACCCTTCCTTCACCTGCTTTTCTGAGTCCTTCATGCCTGAACATCTGATTTTGAACAGAGTAGTTTGGTCCTACCTCAGTTCTTTCATCATCTCTGGTTTTTGCCTGGGGTTAGGCTCTGTTGGAAAGTGGACTGGGCTGCTCCTTCTTCCTGACTGTCTCTTGATGGAGGCTTGATTTGAAGACAATGCTTCAGAGGCTTCTCTTTAAACACAGAGAAAATTGTTGTGGCCTTATTTCCCAGCTTACTGTCCAGGGGACTAGAGGAAACAGCTGCACACCTGCAGTTGTGGCTCTCAAGAGAAGCTTCATTTTCCGAAGCCTAGAAAAAGGGACCCTCAGCACAGGACGTGCCCTTCAGTTCTCCTCCCCATTTTCAGAGCTGTGAGCTGGTTGCAAACAGCAACACTCAGCTTCCTCTACCCTGTTTGACACATCCAGGGACAGTGCTGCTAATTCCAGAGCACCCCCGGTTCCTCAGCCTCCTGTGTGGTTTGCTCCATAATCGACTGGCTTTCCATCCCTGTCCACCTCCCAAGTCAAAATGGATAGTGAATGGTCATGACAGGCCTGGTGGAAATGGGAGGTGGTTTGGGATATTGAAAATAAACATAAACCTTGCAGATGTATTGACAGTGATGAGCTGCTGCTTTTCATAGAATCTCCTGAGTTGGAAGGGATGACCCACAAGGATTGAGTCCAACTCCTGGCCCTGCCCAGGACACCCCAACAATCCCCCCCTGTCCCTCAGAGCGTTGTCCAAACCCTCCTGGAGCTCTGGCAGCCTTGGGGCTGTGCCCACTGCCCTGGGGAGCCTGGGCAGTGCCAACCACCCTCTGGGGGAAGAGCCTTTCCCTGAGATCCAACCCGACCCTGCCCTGGCACAGCTCCAGCCCTTCCCTGGGTGCTGTCCCTGCTCACAGGGAGCAGAGGTCGGAGCTGCCCCTCCACTTCCACGGTGTGAATGGGTTTGGGGGGTTGCTTTATGAAGGGCCTCTGGATTCTTGCTTTGTCACCCCAGCCTTTTCCATCACCACGACTCGAGGGCTCGGGCAGGGTTCGTGTGACGCTGCCCCCGCAGCCTCCTCGCCGTGACAGCACCTCGTTCTGAGAAGAGCTCCCTTTGAACCACGGGTGACGTCTGGCTCCAGGTGGGATCCTGCCCCTCCTGATCTGAGGATTAGGCTGTGGGGATTTCGCTCTGGCAGGGGAGGTTTCCACAATGCCACCCTGCCGAGCCTGCTCATACCAAGCTGTGGCACATTGCTCCTTAGGCTGGGAACTTCCAGGGATTTGGAGGTGGAAGCCTGACGTGGTGGCGTTATCAGAGCCTGGTGCTGGGGAATACAGAGCTGCTCAAGCTGTGCTCGGGAATCTCGAGTTTAATAACAGCCCTGGAGTCAACTGGAGAGCAGCTATTGTTCTCTGGGCTTTTCACACATGTATCACTTCAAGGTTTCCCCCTCCTTCCAGATTAAATACTTGGGGATAGAGGAACGAGGGAAGCAAGCTGCCAGTGCCTAATGCATGTTTCTTGGAGCAAAATGTATTGGTTTATTTTGTTTTGAACAGCTTATTGAAAATGGGGAGCAGCTGTGGATTTTGGAATGGCTTTTTTTGCTTTATTTTTTGGAAACGTGGGGTCATCTTCTTATTATTTCATAGCATGCTCACTATAGAAAAAAAAATCAAATTTTGAAGAATTTCAAAGTAGTTAGACTTGACCAAATGCTTAATTCCCTGATCTGTTAAAGCCTATTCAGTAATCAGCCTGATGAGAAGGAATCTGGAGTTTCCTCAGGGCTCCCTCTTGCCCTTCCCTTCTGAGGCTGAAATTAAGGCAGTTCCACACATCAGATCCATAGTGGGATTTAGGTATCCGAGTCCCAGCTCTAAATCTGGTGCTGGGATTGTTGAGGTGTCCTGTGCAGGGCCAGGAACTGGACTTGTGGATCCTTGGGGGTCCTTCCAACTCAGCATATTCTGTGGTTCTATGAAATCAGACTCTCCCAGCCTGTCTCCAGAGACATTCCATTTTCCCGGTGTCCTCTGAAGGCCTTTAGTTATGCTGGAGTGTGCCGAGGATGCCTGATGTGAGCATCCCTCCCGCCTTCTCTGAGGGACATGGCCAGGGAGGGGCTGGGGGGTTACGGCTGGGGAGTGCTGTGGTTCAGGTTTGAACACTCCTCTCCCTAAGAGGAGAGGGAAGGATCGTTCCTCTTTGGACCACAACGCCCTGAGTGTGCTGTACAGCTTGGATGTAAGGGCGAGGGGAGAGCAGAATTCCAGGGAAGGCATGAAAGAAGTAGGGCTCCAGCTCCAGCCTGGCAGTTTGTCTCATAGAATCCCAGAACGATTTGGGTTGGAAGGGACCTTAAAACTCATCTCCTTCCACCCCTGCCACGGGCAGGGACACCTTCCACCAGCCCAGGTTGCTCCAAGCCCCGTCCAGCCTGGCCTTGGAAACTTCCAGGGATCCAGGGGCAGCCAGAGCTGCTCCATGAAACCTGTGCCAGGGCCTCCCCACCCTCCCAGGGAAGGACTTCTTCCCAATATCCATCGGGGCTCTTTGTTGCTGGGAGAGTGGCCGGGTTCCCTGTGCCTGTGTGTACAGGGCTCCCCAGGGGAGCTGGGTTTTAGCACATCCCTGGATGCAGACACCCTGTAACAAAGGAACAGAGCCTCAGTTCTTGGGGGAAGATGATAATAATAAGCCAATCTGGCACAACTCTTTCCTAAGCCTGGCAAGTCAACCCTGACAACATAAACAGCTCTTTTGGGGTGAAATGTTGCTTTTCGGTTCCAGAAATCTGCTGGCCAAGCTCTCTGCCAGAGAGTGGTGGGAATGAGGTGCCCTGCATTCTCTTGATTGCCTGTTCTGCCCTTTTTCTGCAAAAAGGAGATAACTGCTGGCTCTGCAGGGCTGGCCCAGGGTCTGTGGAGCCTCAGGGGTCAATATGCTCTGCTCTCAGAGCTGTCCCAGGCACAGGAGATGTGGGAGCCATCTCCAAATCCCTCCTGCAAGGATCCTCTGGGGACTTGTGCAAGATCTGCCGGGCAGGAGGGGGAATTGGGCAGTTTGCTTCCTGGGCTTAGTGTCAGCCCCCCTGAACCCTCTGCCACCTCTAGCTCCGCTCTGCACGCCGCAGCTCCCGGCTCAGAAGTTTGGGAGTGCCAGCTCCTAACTCCTGACCTCCCACACAACTCTTAATTCCAAGAAACGATGCCCTGAATCTGCTGGCAGTGACAACTTGCTGATTCCTGCGGCATGGCTCGTTAAAAGATCTGAATCTACTAATAGGAATTGGCCTGATAAAAGGGACTCTTTTTTTTTTCCCCCCCCTCCTCACTTAGCAGCTCCACACAGCCCGGGGAATCTAGAAATTAAATTGGCTTTTTGTCAAGCCTCTTCTATGCAACAGCAACGGGACCCCTGCAGTGTGGTGCAGTGTTTCCAATTATATTTTGGGGCATGTTGCTAATTTTTGGCAGACAGGGAGAAGCAGGCCAGGCAAATGGCAGGTGGCAGGCTGTTTTCCTATTTCACCAGGAGCACGGGGGAAGGGAGGCGGGGGAAGGAGTGCAGCTCTCCGCCAAGAAATGTGACCTAGCGTGAGCAGAAGAGTTTTGGCACGTGGCGGAGGACGGAGGGCTGGGCAGGGAGGGCCGGACCAGTTTACATCCCCTCCTGCTGGGAAGGCGCACTCACGGGAGCAGCACTGAGGTAAACACGCTCGGGCAGCCTCCGGGTCTGGATTTGGGCAGCTCTTGGTGCTGCGTGGCTCCCCCAGCACTGGTGAGCGTCGCCGGTGACTCTGCTCCACCTCTCTGCCCTTACGTGTCCCGCTCCTCTGCCTTCCCCACAGACACAAACTTGGCTTTCATTCACTCATTTGTTCCTAACACAGCTAATGGATTCAACGTGGCACAGTCTCCAGAGGGCCTGGAGGGGTTTTCAAAGCTGTTGCACAATCTGCATCCCTGTGCCTGCCTGTGCGGGGTGAGGGGATTAAGGACCAGGAGCTGGTACCCAGGATGTGCCTCTCTCCCACTGTGTATTTCCCCATTAGGGCAGTGATATGGGGGAGTGAATTTTAGGAGTCAGAATCCCAAGTGGATTGGGTTGGAAGGGTCCTTAAAGCTCATCTCCTTCCACCCCTTCCCTGGACAGGGACACCTTCCACTATCCCAGGTTGCTCCAAGCCCCGTCCAGCCTGGCCTTGGACACTCCCAGGGATCCAGGGGCAGCCACAGCTTCTCTGGGCAGCCTCTGCCAGGGCCTCCCCACCCTCACAGGGAAGGATTTCTTTCTCTTATCTAATCTAAACCTGCTTCAGCTTAAAGCCATTTGCCTTTGTCCCCACAAATGTTACTGTGTTTGAAAGGAGCAGTCAGAGCTGCTCTGTGTTCTCATGGACCAGGACCTCATCTCACCCCTGGAATGGGTCAGCTCAGAGGACTCAGAGGGGGAAAAGCCTCAGGACTCAGCACGGAGGTTTCCAGATGCCTAATTTAGGAAAGAATTAAAAATGAAATGCTGAAAGCCATGAAAGAAGGTTCTGAGATACCTTACTCTAGGCCACTGAGAAGCTAAGTGTGTAATAAAGCTTTGTTGTAATTGCTGAATTTTGTTTTACAGCAGTTATTTCACTGCTGCGAAAACCAAAAGTTTTTCCTTTTGAAAAAATTCTAAGGAGAGACTGGAGATGGGGAAAAAAAAATTCCAGTAGAGGAAAAACGTTTGTAAGTGGGCATAATGTCACCCAGCATTTCGTTTTGGTGGAGTTGTGTCTTCTGCAGCGGACTGGCCATGCTGAAGGTTTGCTTCCAGCTGGCTTTGCTGCTCCGTGCTCAGATCTATTGTCAGAGGTAAGCATGGAATCATTAAGGTTGGAAAAGACCTCCCGGGTCACGAGTCCAACCATTACCCTTCAGCTGAGGGCGTGTCCTGGTGACAGAGTCAGTCCTGGCTGACGGGAGGTTTTAAGCGCTGTCGTTTACTCTTCGCAGCGGGGGAGGCACCCCAAAAAACACGACCTCGAACCTCTGCACTCCTCCCCCATCACTCTGCCCATTCACACACCGACGCTGGATCTCCTCCCCCCTCTCCTGCCGCTGTTCTGCCGCAGGGACAAAGCCCAGATATTTTTGGCACCGGCGCTGATGTTCTTGAAACGCCTTTCAGCCGATAGCAAACCAGCCAGTCAGGGACTTGTGGGATGCTCAGCGACCTTGTTTCAGAAGCAAATTGTCAGGGTTTCAACCTGTTAATTTGCTTTCTTGTAACCTGCCTGAAGGGCTTGGAAAGCAGGGCCCTGGTCAGCTTAAATCTTGGCAGTGCGCTTTGAGGAGGAGGGATGTTGGTAATGGATTGTGCTGCTGCTAATGGGGGTGTGGTGAATATATCACAGCCCTTCTATTAAACGTCTGCTGATCACATCGCTGAAATCGGGTGACAAGCAACTTGCCATTAGACCTTCTGCGCAGTGCTTGGTGTCACCGGTGTCGGCTCAGAAATGCTCCGTTGCCTCCACCTGGGGGGGGCTGGAGGAGACTGATGCTTTTTCAAGGGCTCATCTCCCAGGGCGGTGTTGCTTTTCCCACTAAGGATTTTTTCTGAGTGTTCAGCCTGGATTTTCTTTGCTGTCATTGTGCAAAGACACGGAATGCTTAATGATTAGGTCCGAATCTATGGTGATTATTAGCCCCAAGACAAGGTGCCTTTCACCTGCAAACAGCAGTCCGTGATGGAAGGGGGAATGCGTTGGAAGGGACCTTAAAGTCCATCTCATTCCAACCACCTTCCCAGGTTGCTCCAAGCCCCGTCCAACCTGACCTTGGACACTTCCAGGGATGGGGCAGCCACAGCTTCTCCGGGCAGAGATTTCCTCTCTCTGACAGTGACCTGGATTAGGTTCTTTAAGATTATCCACCCCAAGAAAGCCAGATCCTTATTCCTAGTGAAAGTAATTCTAAATTCCGAAGCAAAGATGAAAAGAGAAGTTCGGTGAACACTTAGTTAGATGTGAAGAGTGTTGTCAGCCCCAGCACAGCTTCAAGTGTGCCTCGGGCTGGGACACATCCTTTGTTTCCCTGCCTCACTTCGACTTGTAAAGAGAGATCTGACACCTTGTTATCTTCCACAAGCTGTCCCGGTACCGTCTTGCTCTTGAGGCCACTGGAATTCACTCACTGAATGGGAAGGTGCTTCCCACTTAAAACATCTTCCCAGATAAAGAGGCTTCCCGGCATCTTTATCCCCGCTCCCATGATTATTTCTGGAGTGCACACCACACGCCCCTGTCACCACGCTTCCCCCAGTGCCTGAGACGTGACCTGTAGCCTTGTGGCAAGGCTATGTTACACATTTTCCTAGGACTTGCAATATCCATTTAAAATGAAGGCAAGACACTTGGAAATTATCTGGGGAGAATCAGTGTATATTCCCAACTCCTCCTCCTAATGAAGGTCTTCACGGAGCTGTTAGGGTGGGATGGATACTATCTCTCCTCCCCCAGCCGTGACTTGCAAATCCTGAACAGTTTCGCAAAATAAGATGGAAATTGGGTAACTCCCTACACACCGCCTCTTTTTTTTTGTTTTGTTTTGTTATTTGTTTTTCAAACTGTGATTAAAAATGCAAAAGGTTCGGCTCTGCTGTCTGTAAATTGTGTGCTGATGTTTATGTTGTCGTTTGAACTAGAATCGAGTTGTCTTGCTGTGAACCAAAACGAGCTGGGGAGGGGAATATACCCCTGGAATGATAAAAGCTGAGCACTTTCACACTAATAAATTTAGGTGTTAATGCCTTGTTTTTGTGCTGTTTGGTTGCCATAGAGATGGGGCCGCCTGAACTAATGGGTTTGTTGTGTGAAGTTCAAGACCCGTTTGCCAAATGTTCTGTTTCTCTTGTCACCTCTCGGCTTTTTCCCCGTGCCACGGAGCGAGTGGGTTTGGAACCAAAGCCATTGCACTCGCCGTTAGTCACTGGAAGAGAGGGTCCCAGGAAACGAGGCTCGCTGCAGGTTCTGCAGAGCTGCTAAAATAGATGCAGGAAGCATCAGGGAGCAGCTCTGTTTGGAGTGTAACCCCGCGAGGCTATTTTGGAATCTGGCAGATGTATTTATAGCACAAATTCCACGAAAGGCTGCGAATCAGCGTCAGGATGAGCAGAACGTCGAGGGGGAGCACTGACCTCGTGTAAGGTAGAGACCAGATTTGTCCCCCTGCTCCGTCAGGGCGTGTGGCTCGGGCGCCCCGCAGGGTCCCCCGGGTAGGAGAACACCCCGGGGTGCATCTGCCTCACTGCTGATGGGCTTGGTACAGCTCTGGTTTGCTCTGCGTGGTTGTTCCCCCTGCCTGGGGCTCATCCAGGGCTAAAACCAGACCTCTGTGACTCGGGTCCTACCCTGCTGGGATGCGTGTGAGGAGCTGATGCTTCTGGGCTGGATGTTTCCATGTGATGAAATCTGAGGCTCTCAATTCGGGGAGTAAATTTATCTTGTCTCCGTGACAAATCCTGGCTTTTTGGGTTTGTTTTTAAAGGCCCAAGGAGACTGCTACCCTGTTCTGTGCATTGCAGGCCAAGGAATAATGGCAGGATTAACTCCAAGACGTATGCAAGGGGCATCTGTTTTCCCAGGCCTTCATGGCACATGCACCCATTTCATTCCTGCACGGAGGGTTTCCATTGCTTGCCTTCACTGACAGACAGAATGTCTCATGAGGAACCTGTGTTTGTGCACAGAACACTCACCAGGAGCATTTTTCTTTCGGTACTCTGAAAATAAGATGTGACAAACAGGTGATTGTTGTTTGGAACAATGACTTCCCTGTTCCTGTTTTCTTGTAAAGCTCATCGCTGCTTTGTTTACCAAGCAGTGTTTTTACTTTAAGGTTGGAGCCTCTCTCTGTCAAATCATCCAGCAGCCAAAGGAGGCCCTGATCATTCATCCCTGCTGCAAAGGCGTTCCAGGAGTTGGGGAGTGTTTTGGGAGAAGCGTGTGCTGGGAACCAGCAGTGTGGCTTGGGGAAGGTGAAGGAGAACACCAAGGACCTGCTGCCAGGCAAAGGGGCCTTTCAGGGAGGAGGAATCCAAGGAGGTGTTGCTTTTGGAGGTCCCCAACACCCTGAGCAGGTTGCCCAGAGAAGCTGTGGCTGCCCCTGGATCCCTGGAAGTGTCCAAGGCCAGGTTGGACGGGGCTTGGAGCAACCTGGGCCAGTGGGAGGTGGCAGGGGGTGGAATGAGATGATTTTTAAGGTCCTTCCAATCCAAACCATTCCACGATTCCAACACCCTCCAAAGCTGCCTGGGAGGTGGCTGTCATTTAGAGGGAAATCAGTCCATGCATCTATGTGTGGTGCTCCCAGGAATTTGGGCTTGGACTCAGATTTATGCATCTTTTAACTTAGAAATCACCAGTGCTGAGCTTTTCTCTGTGTGTCAGAACCCCCCCCTATTCCCAGTGTCAACGTGCACTTTCATTTAAAAAGGCCAAAAAAATAGCAAAACCCCAAAGCTCTGAACAAATTTTGATTTTTTCAAAGCTAAACCCTTGGTGCTTGCCAAGCACTAAACTGAAAGCTTTGTTGCCAAAATATTCTTTTCCAAAACCCTTCTTTTTTAAGTTTTTGCTTGAATCAAAAAACAAAAAACCAAACAACAACAACAACAAACCCCCAAACAAAACAACAATAACAACAAAAACACACACACACACACATACACAAAAAAAAGGAAAAAGGAAAAAAGGAAAAAAGGGAGTTTTGCCCAAGCAGTTTTAGAGCAATTGCACCCGAGGAGAGCACCAGGATCTTTTTTTAACGGGATCTTTCAGCCCAGAGGTTAATCCCTACGTGCCTGCTGAGGTGGGGGATGTCCACCCTCATTCCAGGTGCCGTGTGAAACTCCTGGTGCTGCCTCTCCCTCGGTTCAGGAGCTCGTGGTGAACTGAGCACCTTTCCTGTAGCACTGGTTCCGAAGGGAGCTGCAGACCAGGTGCTGGGAAGGGTCACGGGGAGTAGGTCAGAAGTGACCTGCCCTTAAAAACACGCCCTCTTTTTTTATAAATATATGAATAAAATTACTTGAGCCAAAACTGCCCAGTCATGCTGAGACCTTCAGCAATGCTCCACAAAGCCTTTGACTTACTTTTGATGTCGGATGAACAACTAGTAAACTTAATTAAAGTCAAATTAGTGTAAGTAGGGTAAATGTGGTAGGTCAGCAGGCACAGCAGATGCTAAAATACTGCTGGCAGTAGTCAACCTGACCAAAAAAAACCCAACCAAAAAACCCACAAAAAACAAAAAACCCCTTTAAGCGACTAGTTTAGACTAGTCATCCCTCAGTGGTGGTTTTTTTTACTTTCTATCCCCAGGCAAGACTGACCAGCTGAGAGCAAACTCTGTTTCTTCACATCAGCGAAAAAATCCCAGTTTTTGTCCTTCACATTTTTACCTCACAGTGCTCTGGAATTTCCCCCCAAAGAGTTCTCTGGAGTCTTGGCATGTGACACAGAGAGGTGTCTCCCTGGTTTCTTTCTGCTCTTCTTTTCTTTCCATTAAAGAGCCACATGATGAGGGCTGTGGTTACACAGCGCAGCTGAGTTTATGAAAGGCCGTTTCCTAAAGGAGGAAACTTCAGTGAGATTGGGCAGCACATCCCCAGCCCTGCTGGCCTTTGTTGCTCAGGATGCCCTTCACAGACACGGATGACGTTTGCTTGACTTTGAAATGCAAATGCAGTTGGGATTCCGTGTAGGTGCTTTGGCCTGCAGATGGCTGTGGTTATCTCTGGTGATCTCTCCTTTTTGTCCTCTAACTGTGTTGCCCCCAAGCAGCTCTGAGCCGCTGGGGTCTGTTGGTGCATCCTTGACCTGTCCATCTGCTGCTGCGGGAAGGTGGGCTCCTGGATCAGGAATTGCACTCTGGCCATGAGGCCAAGTGCTGGTAAGTCACAGCATTTTGCAGTCAGCTCCAGCAGAGATCCAGCTCCTTCCTTATTTTTATCTGTCTCGATTTGATCATCCCTAAAAATAATCTGCAACGCGAGATACTGCAGTGCTGAATTCCCCAGCTGAGCAAGTGGAACATGTCGAGAGGGTTTCTTGGATCAAAGTCCTAGGAGAGGAGCCAGAAGCAAAAGGCAGGCTAAAGTTCAGGAGTATCCTTCAGATACAGAGAGTAACGGCACACAGAAAGCTGTTGTTCTCATGAGGCTTTATTAGGCTCTGGAAGAGGCAACGCGAATTTCAGGCTCTGCTGCAGTGAAGTTGGAGGGAATGTGAAATGCCCTCCGGGGTCATATAATGTCTGGGAAAACGGAGAGGAGTAGGAAGTATTTAGGGCAATGGTCTCAGACACAACAAGCTGAATCCTCTGCCCCCAAAAGCCATGTGTCAGACGGAGGCTAAAAATTGCGGTGACCAAAGCCTGCTCTTGGAACGTGCTGAAGCTTTCGTGTTGAGTCACTGTCACTAAGAGCAGGCAGGAAGCAGGAGGCCTGGAAAAATACGTGAGCGGGCCACTAAGGAGGATAGATGTGGATTTTTATGTTTTATAGGGACAACTGGAGAAGTCTCAAATGAAGGGAAGTTTCAGTTCTCAGGAGCGTACCAGGAAATACAGCTTTTCAGTGGAAGGTTGGACTTGGTGATCCTGGAGGTCTTTCCCAACTTCAGTGATTCTGTGACCGTAGGAAATGGATGAATGACGGGCTCTGAGCCCTTTTAAAGTGTTCTTAAACCCAAACACCTTAAACCCAACCCTTCCTGTCAGCTGGAGCTCCGGGCAGATGCAGTCACACAGCTATGTCTTAGTAATAATGATGGACAGGTAATGGTGGGAAAGTGATGAGCTGATGTCTGGGGTGCTGCAAGGGCTTGAAAGCAAAATGCAGGGTGGGAGGTGAAATACAGCCACCAATGCACAGACATCTGCCCCCAGACCAGCCTTGTCTGTACCCTGTGGGTCGGCAGTGCTGTGGCTGCACAGTCCAGGTCTGCCAGAGAGTCCCTGCTGTGCCAGCACGGCTGGTGCTGTCAAACGGGGGGTGCTGGGGCCTGGCAGGAACCCCAGCCCAGGCACCTCGTGGGGCAGGGGGAGAGCCAGACCTGAGATATCACCCTCACTCATCGAGTGGTCCAGGCTGGGACACTTGGCTCCTGCCGCTCCCCCAGCCAGGCATCTCCCTCCCTTTCCACTTGTCTGAGGGAATATTTCATTTTTGTTAGTTTAGTTTTAAAGGCAGCAGTCTGGGCAGCATGAACTAGTGCAGCCTTGTGGGCACACGGCCAAGAGGAGGCTTTTTCTGTGAACACAGACTGACGTTCATTTATTGCTGCTTATTGTTGTCACCTGCCTGAAACCCGGACGTGAGAGTGCTTTGGTTTTTATTTTTTAATGAGCTGTTCAGTCCCGATTTCTAAGTGCCTTCTGTCAACCCTTCCTTCACCCATCATGAAAGGACACCAGCAAATGACTTTGTTAAGTCCAAACCATTACAAAACCCCCTCGTGTTTAGAGTCACAGAATCCCAGGACGGGTTTGGGTTGGAAGGGACCTTATAGCCCATCTTCTTATTATTATTTTTATAGCTGTTATTAGTTAAAAACTCCCTAAATTAGCGACACATAGGACGATGCCCTATGGCTTTTGTTTGCTGTGTCCAGGGCTCGTGACCTGCCTGAGATTTAAAAAAAAAAACAAACAGAAAAAGGTAAATAAACTACAGGAGGCTGTAAAACAAACAAATGAAGAAACAAACAAAAAACCCACAAAAAAACCAAAACAAAAACCCAGAAGTGAAACTATTTCCTTATATTAAATTTGCTTAAGGTATCCAAGAAATGCAAAGCAAAGCAAAAGCTTTTAGATAAAATTAAACATTTCGGGTCAAACCAAGACTTTGTTTTTGAAATCCAGCTCAGGAGTAGGAACTTTTCCTTTTAGGCTTAGACTAAATCAATCTTTTGTAGTTTTTTTTTCTTCCTGTTTGTAGAAGTGAAGGGGAAAAGCACTACCTTGGGGCAGTGCAGCTCCTTTGCCCGTGTTCCACCTGGGATGAGAGTCCAGGGAAGGGAATGGAACTGGGGAAGGGTTTGGAGTACAAGGAGGGGCTGAGGGAGCTGGGGGGGCTCAGCCTGGAGAAAAGGAGGCTCAGGGGGGACCTTCTGGCTCTGCAACTCCCTGACAGGAGGGGGGAGCCGGGGGGGGGTCGGGCTCTGCTCCCAGGGAACAAGGGACAGGAGGAGAGGGAACGGCCTTGAGTTGCACCTGCAGTGGTTTAGATGGAACACTGGGAAAATTTCTCCACTGGAAGGGTGGTCAGGCCCTGGAAGGAGCTGCCCGGTGCAGTGGTGGAGTCCCCATGGCTGGAAGTGTTCCGAGGGCGCGTGGATGTGACGCCGGGGGCTCGGACTGGTGGTGAACACAGCCGTGCTGGGCCAGCAGTCGGACTTGATCATCTCGGAGGTCTCTTCCAGCCTTAACGGTTCTGTGATTCCTTTGGTTAAAAGCAAATGGAAACACAAATAAAAAAGGATTCATTTGCTGTTTGAGAAAAGCCAAAGCAGACCTGGTTTTAGGATGGCTTTCCCCTCCCAGGTGAAAACTCTAACCCACACTCGCTGTATTTCATTTTTGCTCCACTTTTACCCTAAAACGAGCGTCCTAATAAGGATTTCTTTGTAGCTTCCAGATGTGTTTATCCTGAGTGTGCTTATCCGTTCCCGGGTGCCACTTAGTCATAACGAGCTCAAGAGGGAGCCTGCCTTGGACCCAGCTCAGAGGGTATTGCCTGGAGCCACTGCTTTGAGCAAAGTGCTGTGCAGACGTCCAGGAGACATCTGTCCCTGCCCTAATCCCTGAGATGTGTCCCCCACAAACACAGCCAGGTAACCTGGGGGCTTGGTCTGTGCAGAGCGGAGGGAGCTGCTGTGGGGACCTGGAGAATCCGGATGTCTTGAGTGTTTTGCCTTGAGGTTCTCAGCACTGAAGTGCATAAACAGAGGGCTTTGCATTTAATAATTTGTTATTCAGCCCAAGAAACACACTAATACCTTTATCGGAATTGGGAACGTCGTTCAAAACACAAAAGCACAAATTACTGAGGAACGGGCAGGAATTTAAGGGCTGCTGTTCTGCCTGCCTCTGGAATAACAGCCAATAATCAGTGAGAGAAACATGTTTTTCTCCTAGACAAGTGAACAAGTGTTTCACTGGTGAGTGTGTGTCAATAAACACAATTTTTCTTTTTTTCTGTTTTTTTTTCTGTTTTTTTTTTGTTTGTTTGTTTTAAATCAGACCAAGGAAACAAAGGAAAAGCTGAAGTGTGTGATGTGTAGGGAAGCATTTTACTCTTTTCCTTACGTTTCTAAGTGCCAGCTGTGTTTGCCCACTGCAGGGTAAGAGCAAGAGGTGTGAGGATTTGGGGTCAGCAGTCCTGGGAAAGGAAAGGAACTTAAACGTGGCTGTTCCAGGTCACGGGACCCCTGGTTCTGATGGAGGTTTGGTGGAAAGGCAGCAAAATAAGGGCGTTCCGTGAGATAAACCAACCTCTGCCAAAGCCCCCAGGTTGGACGGGGCTTGGAGCAACCTGGGCTAGTGGAAGGTGTCCCTGCCCACGGCAGGGGGTGGCACTGGCTGAGCTTTAGGGTCCCTTCCAACCCAAGAGATCACACCTGGGTGTACCTGTGGCGTGGAGCAGCTTCCGTGTGAGCAGCAGAGGGTGGGTTTGGGCGTCCCCTTAAGCACTTCAACTCACAGTTTGCTTCAGCGGAGCATTTTGGGGCTCCTCCCCTGGATCTTGCACAAAAGCAGGTCCAGCTCTGAGGACACTGCTCAGCCCACGACCAGCTGCTGTGAAGGAGCCCTCGGATCAGGTACCAGGTCCTGGCACAGAGACCCCTCTAGCCAGAGTCCCAAGGTTCCCCAGCGTGGTTTCCACCAGGAATCTGGCCAGCAGCACTCACCCCATGGCACATGGAAAAGGGAAAAAAACCCCTTGGGAGTGCTCATGCATTTGCTGGGGTTGCTGCAGCCAAAGTATATTCTGGGAAGTATGGAGCACACCCGTAATTCATTTAACACAGCCCTGGGCGAAGAGGAAAACAGGAACTGCCCTTCTGAAACCCACTAATGGACCTTCTCCTCCAGTCTCCTGTTGCTGATAAAGCCCAGCTCCATAAGCCACGGGGGAAGTCATAAAACCGGTGTCACAATCCCGGTGCTGGCAGCTGGAAGTCAATGGAGAGGCTCTCATTGACTCCCTGGGCTGTGAAGTGGGAGCTCGTGCCATTAAACCTCCACAGGGAAAGGCAAGGGGAGGGAAAATGTGTGGGAGTGGGACTGCGAGTCCTCGCTAAAACTGTTTGTTCTCTTATTTTTAATCTCCAGCATCACTGGACACGGTCCCTCCAGAGGTGCTGCCAGACCATTGAGTGCTCCATCCCGGTACTCCAGACACCCTCTTCCTGGAGGAAAGTAGGGAACTTTGGGTTTATTCCATTTTTTTACCCGTGCCAAAGTCTATTAAATACCAGGTCTGCCGTGGGTTTTTTTGGGGTTGGCCCCATGAACGCCTCCGGGGCAGGTCAGCGCATCTCCCGAGATACCCCTTGGTTGTGCCCTTGGAGCCTGCAAAATCCAGGGAGACCTCCACCGTTCTGCTGGAGACCCAAATGGTGGGAGCGTTAGGGAGTGTTATTGATAAACAAGAGACGTCTGGTGGAGACAGTGGTGATTTTCCTGGTACAAAAGGCTGCTGCATCCTATGTGATAATTCCCCTTTCTTTTCCTCCTTGCCGGCTTTGTGGTTTTGTGATTTATTTTGTGGGCTGGCAAACGTCCACAGCCCTGCAGGAAATGGATGTCTGCTGTTGTGTTTGGGGGGGCTGTAGAAACGTGTAATTTTCCCACTACATTAATTACAGGCATTTCTCCCTGGCTGGAGCAGCTCCATGTTTTCTTGTGCCCTTTCGGTTTGGAGACAGAGTGTTGTCCCCACACCCCCGTCCCAAACTGAGGGTATTTATGGGGAACCCCAGCTCTGACACCCTCAGCTGAGCTGAGGGAAAGTTAAAGAGTGGATCGTTCCTTTTTGCCAGCTTGGCCACAAACTCCATGGAGGGGAAACTCACTGGCCTCTTTTACCTGATAATAACTCCAGAATAGCAGCACAGCCAGGTTTTCCCTGGCTATTCCTCCTGCTGACACTTTCCTCAAGGATAAAAGTGGTTTGCCCTAAGAAAACAACCATCTTGCTATGGAAAAGCAATTGTAGAGCAATTTACTTTGGAATAGCTATGCTACGTAATTCCTGGCTCCTGGATATAGACCCAGCTGAACTTGGAGCAAAGAATGAATCCTGAGGCAAAATTTGGGCTGATTATATCAGGTTTTGTTCAAGAACAGGCTGGAAAAGGCACTGGGAGGGTGGGGAGGCCCTGGCACAGGTTGCCCAGAGAAGCTGTGGCTGCCCCTGGATCCCTGGAAGTGTCCAAGGCCAGGTTGGACGGGGCTTGGAGCACCCTGGGCTGGTGGAAGGTGTCCCTGCCCATGGCAGGGGATGGGACTGGATGGGCTTTAAAGGGCCCTCCTAACTGAAACCATTCTGTGTTTCTGTGATTTGGGACAGCAGTGGAGCCACAAGTCACATAATTTGCAGCAGGTTGGATGTACCCAAGGTAGCCTTTGGCTTGTAGCGTGGATTTTCCATAGATTCCTAACAGAACACGTGTCCTGCTGGGATTTTTCTCAGTTGTATCCTGCCAGAGGTGGGCATGTGAGATCAGGGGTGTCTGCAAGGACAGGGCACAAACCTGAGCCAGCTTGGTGGCATGAAATGGGGAGGAAGGTGAGAATTTGTGATGGGGTGTCATCCTGGGAGGCAGGTTTCTGGGACAAGCCATCTCACCTCCCGTTTGGAGGCATTGCCTGGATGTGCTGGTGCCCTTGCTATTCTGGGCTGTGTCTTGTATTTTTGGGGGCTGGGAGTTTGCTGCCAGCAGACTTTCTTCCAGGGGTCCCAGCTAAGCCTTTGAGGTGAATTTGTCCAGATGCACATCAGAATTAAGCAGCTTATTCTGTTTATTCTGCTCATCCCTGTAAATCTTGAGTACTTTTCACGATCTCTCTCATGTTTGACTTCCAGAGCACGACTGCCACACAGTCCACGTGTCAGCCAAGTGCTTTATCTGTGTGTGTGGGCTTGTGCAGGGCTGTTGTTGCATTCCTGTGGTTGCTGTCAGCAGGTTGAGGCTGGGACCGTGCCGTCAGGAGCCCTGGTTCCTTGAGAAAGCCCCCGCCCGACTACAAGCACCGTGTGGGTGAGTCTGTACAGGCAGGTTGCTGTTCCATCTGCATGTGGTCTGGCATTACTGGGTGATGGAAACCCTCCTGGGCAGGGAAGGGTGCCCTCATGGAATCTGTCATCTTCAGTTCATCCCTTTTGAGACGGGCACCAGGAGGAGGAGCTCCTAGGAGAGGATGCTGGAGTGCCCCGCAGCAGAGGAACAGGGCTTTTCTCCTTCACAGAAGTCAGGATAAGGAATTCCATCTACTTCCAGTGTGAAGGCATGGCTCACTAGTGCACTGGCCACTGACAAGATGGGACACTGAAGGACCTGAAGCTTTGTCCATGACACTTTTGCTGCTGCCCTGTGGGGTGCTGAGTGCCCCCACTTCCCACAGGGACCTGGCTGTGAGCTGCTGTTTGGGTGGGCTGATGGAGGAGGTCACTGGAGTTGGGGATGAAGGGCTGGAGATTGAGCTGAAGTCCCTCTTAGGGGCTCTCATTTTCACCCATCAGGCCTCTCAGCACCACCACACATTCCCTTTCATAGAATCACAGAATCACAGAATCACAGAATCACAGACTGGTTTGGGTTGGAAGGGACCACAAAGATCATCTCATTCCATCCCCTGCCATGGGCAGGGACACCTTCTGCTATCCCAGGCTGCTCCAAGCCCCGTCCAGCCTGGCCTTGGACACTTCCAGGGATGGGGCAGCCACAGCTTCTCTGGGCAATCTGTGCCAGGGCCTCCCCACTAAAGAATTCCTTCCCAATATCCCATCTAACCCCTCTGGCAGTGGGAAGCCATTCCCCCTCGTCCTGTCACTGCAGACCCTTGTAAAAAGGGCTTTCCCGTGGCATCAGTGAGATCTGGGTGAGGAGAGCGGGTTGGACCATTCCTGCTCGCCCAGCCATCCTGAGATGCTGTTGCACAGCCTGCTTTTCCCCTGGAGCAGCTGACAGGCAGGAGCAGGGGAGGCAAATCTCAGCACTTGCAGCAAGTGCTTCCCGCCGTGCCCTGCCCGTCCGCACACGGGGAGGTTTTGCATCCAGGTCCCAGAAGCCAAGCAGCAGGTGAGCCCGGGTTAACAGCCTGGGCACAGCAGTTCCGAAAGCAACGCCTGGGGAGCTCTAAACACAAACACCATTAGCAGTAACAGGCTCTGTGCACTTAACTCCCTGCCCTGCTCTGAGAGCAGCAGCCCCAGCAGCGTCCCCTCCCTCGTGCTGTCAGTCCAGCTGGGCCGGAGCAGCGGGTGCCCCTGCCATCACGCCAGGGCACTTGGGTTAAATCTCATCCGGGCCTGCTTCCATTTGGCCAGGCTGGGAGAATATTCACCGTCAGAGCCCTTCCTCTCACACATTGCAAAGGTATGGATTTATTGGTGTGCTTTAAGTGCCACAGATTTACTGCCCTTGTCAGTGACAAGGAGGTGCTGCTGTGCTGCTGATTCAGCTGCAGAAACCCCATTCCTCGGGATTCTGGGCACTGCAGGGGGGAGAGGGACACAGGGCAGGTGGAAAAGTGGGCCAGACCTGAGATAAAACAGAGGAGGACAGGTGTGCTCTGCTTCCAGAGACCCAGGGAGGCTGTGGAAAGATGCTGAGCAGGAATTGTAGCGGGACATCACAGGTGGTGAGGGACTCAGAGAAACATCCAGTGTTTATATCCTCTCTGCAATGAGCTCATGGCAGGTTGGGATTGGCCAGGAACTGGGTCAGGATGAAGAGGGATGAAGCAAACAAAACCTGAAGTCCTTGAGCGAGGTCCCTTCCCCCCTGCCAAGCCCGTGCCGATGCTCTCCTGCTCTTCCCAGCTCCAGCGCCCTCCAGCCAGGCTCCCGCTTCTCTGGGCAACCTGTGCCAGGGCCTCCCCACCCTCACAGCCAACAATTCCTTCCCAATATCCCCTCTCTCCTTGCCCTCTGTGTCCTGTCCCTGCATCCCTTGTCCCCAGTCCCTCTCCAGCTCTCCTGGAGCCCCTTTAGGCCCTGCAAGGGGCTCTCAGCTCTCCCTGGAGCCTTCTCTTCTCCAGGGGAACCCCCCCAGCTCTCCCAGCCTGGCTCCAGAGCAGAGGGGCTCCAGCCCCCTGAGCATCCTCGTGGCCTCCTCTGGACTCTTCCTCTGAGGCTGCTGGAATTGGCCACAAAATAGGGAAAAACATACTGCAGGAGAGACTGCCTTAGGTTCCCCTCAGCTCTGGCAATGTGTTTTTATTGAAGTGGGAAGAAAGAATGAGCACTCACACACGCTGCTACAACAATGTGAAACATTTTCCTCTTCAAGAGCCCTTCCTCCCTCTCCAAAGGCTCCCTCTAAGGAGCAGTGCAGGAGTCAAGCCTCATCCAGAAGGCACCCAGCACTCCACCGGCACGCACGAGGGTTCCTGGGAGCCAGTGCTGCATGGGGAGAGCTCAGAGAGGGGACTCTGATCCTCCCATCCGAGGAAACGGGGCTTGGAAGCAGCTCTGCGGGGTTGCAGCCTGGCAAGGCACGCATTCCACCCGGAGCAAGAAGTGTCAAGGAGAATTAGGGAGATGGCTGGAGACCTGGAGTGCAGTGGGAAGCAACTGCTGCTCCCAAGCAGGCTGGGACTACTCAGCCTTGCTAATCAGGTTTCGGAGGATGCTCAGCTGGCTCGTGCTGTGGGGAGCTTGGGGTGTGTTTTGGTGACAGGGCTGGGCTGGGTCTGTGTGTCAGTGGAAAAGGAGAAGGCTCCCGATGGAATGCCCAGAGAACTGCTTTTGTTGGTGGAGGGGGGGAAAGGCCGTTTGGACACCTGTGTTATCTCCCTCAGGGCTCGGATACCTGCTCTGTAGTCATTTAAAGCCAGCAAGGCAAGGCTGGGGGCTCCTCTGAGCTTACCCAAACCCAGCCTTACCCCACAGATCTGCTGCAAGGGGTGACCCTGATGGCCTGGTGCCGGGGCCACGGGGACCTGGCCGCTCTGAGCCTCGGCGTTGAAGTGCCGGTGGGAGAAACAACAGCACCAGCACTGCCTCCATCTCTTCCTCACCGCTCGGATGGACCAGTTCCCTCCCGCCCTCCCAGCAGCCTTTTGCTTCTGAGGCTCCCGGGTGGATGGCGGAGCCGAGGGAAGGGGGGATCCTCTGCACTGGATCCAGGTTTTGATTAGCAAAGGATCGTGTGGGTTTTGCATGATTCGCCCGGTGCCAATCCCGGCGAGGAATCAAAGTTTACTTCCATTTCCCAGCGCTCCATGAAAGCAGCTTCCGTCAGCGCTGCCTGTGCTCTCGGCCGTGCTGGATATGGCATTTCTATTTTTAGAACCCAGGGTTGCCATGGCAACCCAGTGTATTTTTTCTGTTAAATATAGCAGCTGTTGCAGGGAACTCTTGTCCTTCTGGATGTGAAGGCTGTGTTTTTTTGCCCTCTGACAGAGCTCAGGGTATTAAAGGCGGATGAGAAGGGATGATTAAATAAGTGGAAGCCCAGAAGAAACCGTGGATCTGTAATTACACGGAGGGGTTTGGGATGAAGCCGTGTGTGGCTGCTGCTTTGGAAGCAGCGTTTCTGTGTTAAAAATGGTGCGGGGACAGGGATAGGGAGCTTTTCCATGTGGGGCCCCATGAGATCACCCATCCCCTCCGTCTCCAGCTGGGATGCTGGTGCCCAGTCCGCCTGGTTTTTGCTGTTCTGGTCTCTGCCCTGCCAGGGGACAGGCTGTGACAACCAGGGCTTGTCCTGCCTGGGAGGTGCCAAACAGGTCTTGCCATCCGAGGGTCCCTGTGGGAAGGAAGGAGCCTGTTTTGGGAAAACCAAGTTTTACTCCTGTCCACTCTTCAGGAGCTTGAAGAAGGGGTTTGTGGGACAGGGTTGGGGTCTGGAGCTCCATCCATCTCTTGCTGGGTGACGGGCACTCTCTGGAAGCAGTGGGAAAGGTGCAGATGCAGATTCCATCTGCAGGGGATGCAGGGATGCAGCCCAGCAGTGCTGCAGGACCATGCTGCACCCCAGAGCAGGGACGTGCCCAAGTTTTGGGGCTCGGTGGGAAGTAAACTGACTCTGTTTCATTATTTGTCTTTAATATGTTTTTATTTACTGGATCCCTGTAAGGTGCAAACCCATCCCTCAGGGGGCTGGTGGCCATCTTCGGGGAGGAGGGAGGAGCACAATTGCTCAAGCCAAGGGCAAGCTGTCAGCTGGGAGATTGTTTTAATTAACTAGTCTTTGCCTCATTAAATTAATAAGAAAACCAGAGAACAGCAGATACACAGCAGGGCTCAGAGTCTCTGAAAGTTCCTTTAAAAAGTGCATGCAACAACAAACAAATAAAGAACCACTATTAAAACAGCTTGAGTTTAAAGTGTCCGTGGAGGTCACTGTGACCAAGGCTTTGAACAGGAATAACACATCTCTGGGAGTCTTATCTGTTCCCTCAGCTATCGTGAGTGGCATCTATTGCTGGGGATGTTATTGCTTTTTTTGAATTTAATAGCAGAAGCATTGCTTGAGCAAGCAGAAAGCTGCAGGGGAAGAACTGCCTCTGCGGACACCGGGGGCTGGAGTTCACCCTCTGCTCTTGCCTGGCTCCTCGGCCACCCCTGCAAGGTGATTGTGAGGGCTGGGGGATTTTGAAGAGTCAGGGATTTAGGAGGCAGTGGGATGGAGTCAAATGCTGGCTTTGCTACTGCCTGTACAGTGGAGTCCCTCCCGGACCCTCTGGAGCTGGAGCCTCTTTCCACACTGGTAGAGCATCCTCTGGCTGAGGGCAGAAATACAGGGCTCATCCCTGAGGAAATGCTGCCTGTACTGGAGGAAGGAAAGGCTGCCACATCAAATTTGAAGATCTCCTTACATCCTTCAGAGAATAGGTTGTCAGATATTTCTGGCCCAGAAAATGTAACTTGCAGCTGGGAGGGAGGGTCAGGGCAATCATTTTAATGCCGCTGTGGTTTTAATCCAGCATGAGGTGAAGGACTGGAGTGGGCACAGCCATGAAAAATTTGCGTGTTTGCACATGGAATCAGGGAATGGTTTGGGTTGGAAGGGACCTTAAAGCTCGTGCAGTTCCACCACGTGCCACGGGCAGGGACACCTTCCACTGTCCCGGGTTGCTCCAAGCCCCCTCCAACCTGGCCTTGGACACTTCCAGGAACGGGGCAGCCACAGCTTCTCCTCTGGTGAACCTCAGTGCCCAGTGGTTGGACCCAAACGACTTCAAGCGAAAGTCCTGTCCCCCAGGCTGTCCTTTGGAGTGGCCTTGTCAGACAGCCAGGCAAAGACCACCCACCCAAGGGCTGAGGGCAGAGCTGCTCTGTGGCACTCACCACGCTCCCCCCAAGGTCGGCGGCCCTGGATTTCCCTTAAAAATGCATCTTCCATTGGTCTTTGGAGCCACTTCCCTGCCTTGACAGCTTCCTGCAGGGTTGGATATCACACAGCTATTCCTGCTGGGGTACCCAGCAAGGGACAGACGTTCCCTGTCACATCAGCCGGCGTCCCACCTCGGCTGTACCCACTGCCAGGCAGGTGGGGCCAGGAGCTGTCCTTCCTCCATGCCCCGCTGCTTCTGCCCATGGATAAACCGCCTGCTGGTGCCAGAGGCGGAGTTTCCCCAGGAATGTGTATTTATTAAACCTCCTGCCTGTGCTTATGTGTCCACTTCCCTGTGTATTCAGTGACCCTCTGGGTGTTTATGCTCCCTGCTCTCCCCGAATTGATTTATGGGCTCATTGTGATCTCTCCATTGTGTTCCTTGCCCGCTCCGGGCAGCAATCCTGGAGGTTTTCCCTTTCCCCCTCGGTGGTGGCTGCTCCATGGGCAGTGATCTGTGTGAGGAAGGACCATGGCAGTGGCACACTCCACCTGCTCTGGCAGAAGGTGTCCCTCTCCGTGGCAGGGGGTTGGAATGAACTGAGCTTTTAGGTGCCTTCCGACCCAAACCATTCCGGGGTTCTGGGATTCCATGATCCTGTGATCCAGCCCTGAAGCACTGCTCTGTACCCAGTGCTGAAGGCTGCAGCCAGGCACAGAACTCCTCCGTGAGGGTGAAGAAGGGAGCTCTGAGCAGCCACTGAAGAGACACATCAGCACCTGCTCCAAGCTGGATGACAAAGAAGGGAGGAGCGAGTTACCTTCCCACAAGTGAGGAGGTAAGAAGAGACAGGGATCTCAAAACCTCTACAAATGCGGCCCGAATTCCCTTGTCTTCAGGTCTGTACCTAAATGGGAAGCACCTTCTGAGGCTGGTATTCCCACCTGGCATCCCTGCTGGGGTCACTGCAGGGGCAGGGCTGTTCTGGAAGTGACTGTGTTGGGTGTTTTCCACACCAGGTTTTTTTCCTCTGGGGAACACGTGAATGTCAGAAGAATTTTTGCTTGATCCCCCTGACAGCTGAGAGTTCTGCTCTCCCCTTTCCAAGGTCAGCCTGTATCTGTTCTCAGTGTATTTGCCAGCCCAGCAGTAATGTATTCTTGTGCCATTTGGGGAAATGCTCTGAGAGAGGAGTCTCTGATTGAAGGGGGAAGTCCATAACATCCGTGTGAGTGAGAGTTTCCGGGCACCAAGAAAACAGGGACCAAGTCCAGGCTGTGGACTCCCCATCCCTGGAAGTGTTCAAGGCCAGGTTGGATGCGGCTTGGAGCAACCTGGGATAGTGGAAGATGACCCTGCCCGTGGCAGAGGGTTGGAATGCAATGATCTCCAAGATCCCTTCCAACCCAAACCATTCAATGCTTTCCAGTTAGTCCTTAGTAAAGGCAAGAAGTTTTTGAAGGAAGAAATTCAGACAAGTCAGCCTGGGAGTGAGACCAGGAGTCTCTTGGGTGCCTTAGAACCTGTGTTCGTCATGGCTTCGTTCCCCTTCCCAATTCACGGGAAAACCCCTGGAGAAGACCCATGGGAAGAGCAGGGTGGGGAATGAATTACCGTCAGATCTGCCCACAGACTGTGAGGCAGCCGAGGTTTCCACCATCTCCAAAAGGTCTCCACCGTCCCCGTAAGGTTTCCACCATCCCAGAAAGGTTCCTACTGCCCCCATGGGAATGTGGGTTGTTTGACCAGCCCTTCTGCCTGAACCAAAGCCATGGCAGGAGGTGAGGAAGGAGCAGGCTGAGCTTTCAGTAGGACCATAACCCAGCTGGCTTTCAACCCGTCCTAAAACCCAGGGCACCATGGAGATGCTGTTGTCAGTTGTGCTGGTGCCTCCAGCTTATTTATTATTCTTTAATTATTTTTCTTTGTTTTTTAGTTTTAGCTTTTGCAAACCCTTTGCTCAGTCTCTTCTAGGAGGAAATCCAGGTTTGCCTTTGCCGTGATCCGAGCAGCCCCACCACCTCAGGAGGCGCGGGGAACACGGGGGGAACAGCTGCCAAAACCTCTCGTCCCCCAGTTCCAAGATGCCCCGAGGCAGCTGCACCTCTGGGGGGAGAAGCAGGAGCAGCAGGAGCAGAGGAAAGGCCAGATGAGATGATGCCAATGAGGCCTGTTCCATGTGCCTGTTGAGCGGGAGCCGGAGCCACGAGTGCCTGTGAGCCCTGGAGAGCTTCGTGCTCCGGGCAGGACGGGATGTCCCAGAGGAATGGCCATGGGAGGGGTTATTTTTCAGGAGCTGGGAGCGCCGGAGGGAGCTGTGCTGAAAGGGGTGATAGAAGCAGGGTGTGCTGGACACACACAGAAGGTTTGGCCAAGGGTAGGTGGGATCCCAGGGCAGCGTGTTGGGAAGGTCAGTGAAGAGCAGTCATATGTGGATAAAGCACCTCCCTCCCTGCAGAGAAGGTTTTCCACGTTCAACCCAAAAGCTGTTGTTTTGTCAGGGGGTTGGGGACAGTTTTGGTTTTGGTNTTTTTTTTTTTTTTTTTTTGTGGGGGGGGGGTTGGTTTGAATTTTTGGGGGGGTTTTTTGGGGGGCATTGGTTTTGGAGGAGGGTTGTGAGGTTTTTCTTGAGGGGGTTTTGGAGTGGGGTTGGGTTTTATTTTGGGAGGGTTTTTTTGGTTGGTTGGTTTTAGGCTTTTTTTTGGGGTGTTTTTTCTGTTTTGTTATTTTGGGGTAGCTTTTTTGGGTTTGGGGAGATGAATTTTTGGGGTTATTTTGGTTTTTTTTTTTTGAGAGGTTGATTTTTTTTCTGTTGTTGTTTGGTGTGGGGGATTTTTGGACTTTTTCTTGGGAAGGTTGCATTTTGGGGGGGTTGGCTTTTGGGGGGAGTTTAGGGGCTTTTTGTGGGGTTTGTGGGTTCTTTTGTTTGTTTTTTTGTTTGGCTTTTTTTGAGGATTTCAGAGTTTTTTGGTGGGTTTTCTTGTTTTTTTTATGGTGGGAGTTGATTGGGTTTTTTTCCATTTGTTTTCTCTGAGGGATCAGGCTTTTTTGTTTGTTTTGGTTGGTTGGTTTTGTTTTTTTCTCTCCAGACAAACACCATGGCTCAGTTCTGGCCCTCCAGGAGGGGGTTTGGCAGGGAGGCAGTGATGGGGTGTCTCACCCCCTCTCCCTCTCTCTGTGTTTTCCAAAGGCCTCATCCTTGCTGCGTCCTGCCTTTAGTGCTCCTGCCATCCTTGTTGGCTCCACGTGCGGCACACAAGTGCCTGTAAAGGGCTTGGAAGAGGAAAAATAGGTAGATTAGGAGGATTAGAGATTAGGTGGAGGTAATAATTCATGGTAATAAAGACCGTGAGTGGGACCCTGCTGGGGCTGGGTTATAAAGACCCTCCAAGCCCACCCATCCCTGCAGAGTGACCCCTTTGCTCACTCCGTGTCTTTCATCCTCCTGTGCACCAATTACTTCTCTCACTTCCCTTTTTTTCCTTCTCCTCCATGGAATTTGGATCAGGTGCCCCTTTCCGTGGCCAGAATATGTCTCCTCCATATCCTCCACCTAGCTTGTCATGTGTAAAGAAAAAGAGGGGGGAATAATAATAATGATAATTTTAATCCCTTGTCAGCCCTCTGGTGACACTCAGTGTGTCCTCTGATCCCAAAGCCACAGGAAGCATAGCCCAGCTCCCAGAGGCTGTCAGCATGAGGAAACAGGATCCCCTTTCTCCTTTCCTAGGGCTGCCCTGACACCAAACTTTCCCCTTGACAAGGTTTCAGCCTGTGCTGCTGTTACCCCTGCTGGTCCCAGGAGGAGTCCTGCCAGGGATGCTCTTGCCCCCATGCAGAGGGGTGGGTTGCAGAGCTTCCCACATCCCCCTGCCAGCCTGGCTCTCCCTGCCGGGGGACTCCCGTCCTCAGCACCCTGAGCTTGACCTGCAGGCGGCAGAAAAGCCCCTACAAAAGCCAGGAGCTGTGGGACAAACCCACCTCTGCTCAAGCAGTGCCACGGACAGATCATAGGATCATAGAATCCTAGAATCACAGAATCCTAGAATCACAGAATCACAGAATCCTAGAATCCTAGAATCATAGACTCACAGAATCATAGAATCACAGAATCACAGAATCACAGAATCACAGAATCGTAGAATCAGACGAGTTGGAAAGGACCTCTGAGATCATCAAGTCCAACCCTTGA